>SJYX01018087.1:29998-48861 GCA_006410675.1 Oreotragus oreotragus
TTTTTTTTTTCCTTTATTTTTTAAATTTACTTTTAACTGGAGGATGATTGCTTTCACCTTGTGGTGTCAGTTTCTGCCTTACACCAAGGTGAATGAGCCATCAGTTTACACCCTCCTCTCTCTCCATCCCTCCCCACCCACCCCTCTGGCTCATCACAAAGCCCAGGGCTGAGCCCGCTGTGCTGTACAGCAGCTTCCCAGCAGCAATCCACTGTGCAGGTGGTGACTTAAATATGTCAGTGCTAAGCTGTAGATGAAGGGTGTGTTGCTTATAATGTATGTATTAAAACTTTACCATGCTGACAAGCATAAGACAGAAAGCACGAACGAGGAGCAAATTTTAATAAAGTAAAAAAAAAAAAAAAGAAGAAGAAGAAGAAGTAAAGGATGGTAAGTGTTTCTCAGAAAATAAACAATTCAAAATAAGATAGGGTACTAACCTGACCAGTAATCTGTACATACAGATTCAAATAAGATAAGGTACTAACCTGACCAGTAATCTGTAATGTACAGATTCAAATAAGAGCAAATTATCATTTTCACCTGCCAGATCTGGCTGGTGGAATAGAAGAGGAAGAAAGAGAACAATACAAGTGTAGAAAAGAAAAAAAAAATCACATAAATTGCTGATAAAAGTGTGGATAATTACCATGTTTTCTCAAGTAATCTGGCACAGTTTTATCAAATTATAAATTCGTATGAATTTGCTTCATAAATCCTACTGTGGGGTCTATTTCCTGGAGATAAAATCACACATACATGAGTGTGTAAGCCATGGTAGGTCTGGAAACATCTCAGGCTGGAGGCATGTTGAACAGGATACGAAAGATTAATACACTAAATGCCTAATAATTTTTACCCAGAATGTCTACTTAATGGCACATAAAGTGGCTGGAATAAGCTGTGCAGATACTAGTAGAATTTAATGAAGGAAATGCAGACCATCTGTGAGAGTCTTAGAATCTTTTGGAAACCTCTTTACTGAAAATACCAGCTGGTCATCTATAATCTAATGAAATATTAAATATTGAATAATTTTGAAAAGAGGACTACCACAATCAAAATTTTATAGTATAGAGTTATTCTTAAACTTCATAAGGCATTTACTTCAGTGAGAAATCAAAGGTTTCTTGGTTATCCTCCCCATTAGATAGCAAGGGCTATATTTGATTTATGAGGCAAAAATGTCATGCATCCCACACTATATCTTGGACTGTTTAATTATGTAATTGTGGTTTTAAATCACATTAATCTGTTATAGCATCTATATAGTCCTTCAAGATTTCCAAACTAATAATTTCACAGGTACCCAAATTAATCTGATGACTCTCTTTGATAAATGTATTAAGGAATTTTTATAAATAATGATTATTGGACATTGATTATGCACTTGGAATTGTTGTAAATACTTTAAATATATAAAATTTAATCTTATTGATATATCCTTGAAATATACGTCATCCTATTACTCCAGTTTTATAGAAGAGAGCAAAAAGTCACAGAGAATTTGGCCAGGTTGTCCAGCTACTAAGTATTACTGTGGACTTTGAATCTAGGAAACTTGCTCCCCTATCTAAACATTTAAACTCTATACCATATTTTCTTCTTCAGAAACCTAGCACTACCTAGTTAAGACTCATTCCAATATATAACACTGCACACATCATTAGGAAACTTGAATAAAGGTTTCAAAAATCTTGTCTATTACCCAATGGCCCAATGGTGGTGGTGTTTCATGATGTGGGTTGTTTAACAAAGAATCCATGATCAATCACATGGATTCAATCCATTTTCCACAATATTATATTAGAGTGATGTTGCTAAGAAAGATGCCAAAGATTTTCTAAGCCTTATTTGTATATCCAAAGCGGAACTGAATAATATTGACAACATAGCATAGCTAGGAGGATTAAATGAACCAATGCACAAGGAAACACTTTTCTAAACATTTCATTTTCTAGTCAGGTTCCTTTGTTTGTTACCTAATGGCCTTTGTCTATTTCAGGATCCCATGCAGGACACCATGTTGCATTTATTTGCCATGTCTCTTGACTGGTAGTTTCTCAAATTCTTTTTGTTTTTGAAGACCTTGACAGTTTTGAGAAGTAGTCAGACATTTGGTAGAATGTACCTCAGTTAGAATTTATGTGATGTTTGTCTCATGTTTCGACTGACATCACGGAACTTGGGAAGATGACCAGTAAACCTTTCCCTTTTCTTCATACCAAGGGCACATGCATGCTATCAACATAGCTTAGCAGTGTTGCTTGATTACCTGACCAAGGTTTTTTATGAGAAGAAAAGGAAGTGCTTTATAAGAATAGGTAAAATGATGTGCACGCTTCTCACCCTTTTTAGAATAAGCATCCATCTCAAAAATATTTTTAAAAAGAGCCCATGCATTAATATCTCCTTACTATGATATATGATATAATCTTAGAAACTCAAAGTAAACTGCAAATTACCAAGGCAACCAATTTTGTCTTTTTACTACTATAATATTTGATGTTTACAATTTTTATGTTCACTTATTTTATAATGTCACTTCGATTAAAAATTTAATTATACAGAAATAGTGTCATCTGACCACTACAGTCATAGTCATTAGCTTGTCATGGATTCTATGGTTGATTCATTTTATTTTGCAGCTGAAGAAGCCTCATGCTGAGCACAGACACATCTGACTGGCTCCCTATCCCTGCTGGAAGCTGCCTCTTCTGAGATCCTTGACTTTTATGACCTCAAAAGTAAGTGCTCATATTTTACAAAATTAATAGTGTAAAAGTAAAAGCGAAAATAGGATATATGAGGAACAGGTTCATTTTAAACCATGGATTCCTTAATTCATTCAGATCTTTAGAATTGATTTGCTTGATCAGCCAACCACTGTCAACACGCAGGGAAATCTGAGCTTCTTCTGTAGGAATACTGAACCATACACATTAGCAGTAGTATTTTAAAGGAGAAAGAAAATTCAATATCGAGGAAGCTTTAAATGTTAACTATGCCTTTTTGCTTCAGACTTTTATAACAGAATATGCATGGAATTTTATTTCAGTAAAACTCAAGATTTCGTGTTTTATTTATCATTAAGTGCCACACTGAAACAGTGAATTCCTAACAATTAGGGATAGATGTCTCTTTGAAATGTTTCCTCCCTTTGCAATCTGAAAAGTGATTTGTATTTCTACATGATTTTTTTTAACTACAAATTTTTTCATTGGAGTATGATTGCTTTGGGCTCCCCTGGTGGCTCAGTGGATAAAGAATCTGAATTTAACACAGGAGACCTGGGTTCAATCCCTGGGTCAGGAAAATCCCCTGGAGAAGGGAATGGTTACCCACTCAAGTTTTCTTGCCTGGAGAATTCTATGGACAGAGGAGCCTGGCAGGCTACAGTCCATGGGGTCACAAAGAACTGGACATGACTGAACAACTAACACACAGACACACATCATTTCTTAATTACTTAATATCTGCTGTACAACAAAGTGAATCAGCTGTATGTATATATATATATATGTATATATATCTCCCCTCATTCTTAAGCCTTCCTCCCATAACTACAATGTTTTATTTTACCTCCTATTTGGATTAATTGAAAAGATGAAGAGTAAAATAAGGGAAATTTAAAATCCAAAAAAAGTAGAAAAATATTACAAGGAGTTCTACAAAAAAAGCCTGGCAGTCTATAGTCCAAAGGGTTGCAAAGAGTTGGATGCAACTGAGGAACTAACGCTTTCATACAGAAATGAAATTTGTTGGTTGATTATATTAAAACATCCCTTCATTCCCATGTATTTTCTTCATGAATGTGATTCCATCTAATCTTATGAAAAGGTTTGCCTCCACAGAGACTAAATTAATACTGTAGAATTATATAAAGAGTATCAGCCATTGAATGTTGAGGTAGAAAGAGGCTACATAGCAGAGGAAAAATTATATATTTATTCTAATTTCCTAATAAAGGGTCAACAACTTTACCTAGAATAAATCAATTTCATGCTTTTAATCAACAGTATTAAATAAAAATGGCTTGGCTTACTTGAAGAAGCTTTATTTTAGGTTTTTATCATTTCATATAAAAATAACCTCAATAACCCCAATTAAGTATGTGTATTTTTGTGTACTATGTAAGCTGGGTACTGTGAAAATAATCCAAAGATATAATTTTATACCTAGTGTTATAAAGTAAATATTCTATGTATTTCTACTCATCCATCATGTGCTCATACAGACACCCATCAAAATTTATGCCAATAGTCATATTTACACTTATTAAAATATCACAATAAAATTCTTTATGTGCAATGTTAAAGTAGTGTGTCAGTATGTTTTAAGTCAAGATAGCTAAAGAAAAGGAAAGTAGTTCTGAGTTGAAAGTTATCTATAATCCTGAATTTCAAGTATATTTTAAAAACATGCTAGAAAAGGTTCTTACCAGTTTATATGCAGCCTTCGAGAGTGAAAAGAAACTTTCAGTTATGTATATTCCCATTACTTATCTACCAATCTAACAGGTAGAAATATCATTTTACAAAATTAAAGGTCATCTGAGATGTGGGTTCTATCCCTGGGTGGAAAAGACCACTTGAAGAAAGAATGGCTACCTATACTAGTCCTCTTGCCTGGAGAATCCCATGGACAGAGGAGCCTGGCGGGTTACAGTCCACGGGGCCACAGACACGACTGAGCACAGCACTATCTACCAGTATAAAAGGCAGAAATCCCATTTTACCAAAATTAAGGTCCCACCTGCTTTTTGGCTATGATTCATTTACTTGTGAAAGAGTAATGTCCCTCTGAAAACATGTAAGTAGGAAAAAAGTAGAAAATTTCCTATGAAAGGATCAAATGAAGGAAAAAAAAAATTGGAATATATCCAAAAGCTATTTAGGTCACCAGGACTTGTGATATCTCATGACATGATATATGTTAGTCACTCAGTACTGTCTGACTCTTTGGAACCCCAAGTACTGTAGCCTGCGAGGCTCCTCTGTCAATGGAATACTCCATGCAAGAATACTGGAGTGGATAGCCATTCCTTTCTCCAGGGGATCTTCCCAACCCAGGGATCAACCTGGATCTCCTGCACTGCAGGCTGATTCCTTACCATCTGAGCCACCAGATATCTTAACCCTAGAGAAATAATGACAGAAAAGTAAGAGTGATGCTTTTCTAGAGAAACATAAGCTTTTTTAGAATCTCTATGTGTTTTTCACACAAAATAGTTGGCTTTCATTAAAAAAATAAGGCAGGCCAGTATAGGACCAAAAGAGGTCAAATAAGAGAAAAAATTGTATTAGAAAGTGATCCCAGAGGACCTAGATATTGGCTTTGTTATCAAAGTTCTTTAAGTACCAGGGTTATTATCTTTACTAAGAATGAAAAATTAGTGAAAAGGCAGACAGGTCAAGAGAAAATAACCAAAAGGAAACCCAAAACTCAACTACTCCTGAGCAGTATGAATATGAAGAAATCTACACTAAGTATATTACAGTATAATTGCTGAAAACAAAAATACAAAAGAAAATTCTTAGAAGCAGTCTCAAAATTTGCCATCAGCAACAGAACCCTTCAAAGAAACAAGTCAGCTGTTAACTAGCGACTTCTAGGGATTTCTATGAGGTATTACCAAGGATAAAAGCAAGACATAAAAACAGTCTTTACAAAAGGAAACTTGCATGCAAATAGTCCCTTCATATGGTATGAATATTTGTCTATGGAGGGCAACAGAGAAAATGTGGAAAAATCCATCCTAGTGAACACAGGAGATAGATGAGCATTGCTTTTCTATGTAGAATACATGAAAAACAAAGGGCAGGGCAAAAAACAAACATAATCATACGAGGATGAGGAGAATGTATTTGCAGACCAAAAACATAATTGTTATATTATTCTGTGTAAAATTTTGTGTAAGTGTCCCTGCATGAATATGCTAAATAGCAAAGTAATATCTTCTAAGACTGGAATTTATCTACTTTAAGCAGTTAGGTAGAATTTTTTTTTTCCACAATAATACCAAATTGTGCCATGTTGTTGTTTAGTTGCTCAGTCATGTCCAACTCTTTACAACCTCATGGAATACAGTCCACCAGGCTCCTCTGTCCATGGGATTTTCCAGCCAAGGATATTGGAGTGGGTTGCCATTTCCCTTCTCCACAGGATTTTTCCAGTCTAGGAATTTAACCCATGTTCTCTGCATTGTTGGATAATCATCTTTCCCCTTTGATTTGAAGTAATACCTTGAAATCGTTTATGTGTTTATGTCTAAATATTTGTTTCTTAATTTCTGAGAAAATAGATAAATGACCTCAAGTAATCTGAAATTTTTATTGTTACTATATCTAGGAAAAATTTTTATCAACATACATAATTACAAATATTCTAAGGTGTTTGGGTTTTATTTATACAATGTTAACTTTGTTACCGGGGAAGGCAATGGCACCCCACCCCAGTACTCTTGCCTGGAAAATCCAATGGACGGAGGAGCCTGGTGGGCTGCAGTCCATGGGGTCGCTAACAGTCGGACAGACTGAGCGACTTCACTTTCACTTTTCTCTTTCATGCATTGGAGAAGGAAATGGCAACCCACTCCAGTATTCTTGCCTGGAGAATCCCAGGGATGGGGGAGCCTGGTGGGCTGCTCTCTATGGGGTCACACAGAGTCGGACACGACTGAAGTGACTTAGCAGCAGCAGCAACTTTGTTACAGAAAAAGAAACCATTTCTTCCTCTCTTAGCATTTTATGTAAGTTAATTTGGGGATGCAAATTGATGACAATTTGAATGTATCTTCCTCTTAAAATGTTTATCCTGGGTATTTGTTTCATAAATTTCACGATGCATATGATAATTCTTTGCTTACAGTCTATCTTTAATAACTTCCGTGTTGATAAGTTAAACTATTTTCAAAGAAAAGCATTTCTTTTATCCAGATTTATATATATAATTGGATAAAATATTTCCTATTTTAAATTTGGGCTTCCCTGGTGGCTCAGACGATAAAGAAGCCACCTACAATGCAGGAGATCTGATTCAATCCCTGGGTCAGGACAATCCCCTGGGGAAGGGAAGAGCTACCCACTTCAGTATTCTTGCCTGGAGAATCCCACATCCCACAGAAAGAGGAGTCTGGCGGGCTATAGTCATGGGTCACAAAGAGTTGGACATGACTGAGCGACTAAGCACGTTTTTAATTTCCTAGATACCTTTTGCTATTTCCCCATTATTTGCCTTGTGATTTCTAAATAGCCAATTTTTAAACAATTTACTATGCATTATTGCTTCTATTAATTGTGCCCTGAGATAAGATAGGTAAATACTTACTCTCATAATATGCCTCCCTATTTCTCCTGTAGTTTAGAGAGAGAGAAAGACTATGTAGAGAGGGAGAATATACATTCTGAATGATAAAACAATTCGGAATAGTGGAACAGTGCACTAGTTTTGGTCTGTGAATTTTCAAAATTCATACAGACTTACTGGCAATTTTCAGTGTGTAAATTAAAACAAGAATTTATAGGCATTAGGTCTGTATCCTGTTAAAGAAACTGGATTGTACTGACTCACTTTCTAGTTGTGAAAACATCTGGAATTCAATTCAGTTTAGATCTCCACTATATTTAAAGACATGAATTCAATGGCATCTAAATTGTATTTCCATTTCTAATCTACTTTGATTCCAAAATAATCTGCAGATAATAGCATTCAAGACTCTCATAGTACCAGTATTCTTCACAAAGAAAGCCATCAAGAAATGTGTGATCATGTATTTTTTTTCCTTTATGCTGAAACATATGTAATAAACCAATCCAATAAATGTCAAAGAATACCAATTTACAACTATGTATTTTGAAATTGGAGGAAATAGATGAAACATAAAAATATAAAGGAAGAAACCATTATATAGAGACAAAAATATGTAATTGAGTTTGTTCAGCAATGGGGGGAGGGATACCATTTAGACTCTCACTTTCTTCCCAACATCATCTAATTACTGTAATTGACTCAAAGTTATTAGTTTTCTCTTTTTGATTTAAGGTGTGTTCTTCTTATTACTGAATAGATTTTAATATATCTACTAAATACTAATGTTTCCTTCTCTACCTGATAACATTCCCAAGTTAATTCAAAAATGACTACTGAGATTTTATTGGATTTTTGCTAAATTAGTTTCCTTTTCATAATTGCATTGTTTTGTCTGTCATATCTTGAATTTCTCCTGAGAATGTAGCTTCATATCCTCCTGCATTTTGATATTTTCTCATTTTGGCAGACTGTTGATGGATATATAGAGAGACTACAGATAGATCTTATTTAGGACAGAGCAAGAATATATATTAGTAAACTGATTACATTTACAATTGAGATTTCTTTTAAAAGGATTTTGTAAATTACTAATTTAAACAACATTCTTTAGAGACAATTCTGTTTTATGAAATACATATTTAGTTTGACTGTAATATAAAAATAAACATATTGGCAAAATTCAGCAAGTCACAGATAATGACACTTGATAATGACATAATGACACTGAACATTATGCATTTATTTGGGCGTTACTCATTATTGCTAGGAATCATTTGCTTTCAGGTCTCTTTATACCTACCTTCTGGCACCTCACCTGACACATCTATAATAAATAGTAGAATTGGTAAATCAAGGAAGTATTCAATTAAGCAAAAATATTTTTATACTGTTATTTAATAAATTATGTTTCATTACCAATTGTGATCATTGATAATGTGGTAAAACTCTTCTTTGAATTACCAATCTGTCTGCGGTTACACATACACATAGAAAAAAAATAATGCTAGAATCTATGTACATCCCAGCAGCCATACAAATCATAATTGCTATGGCAGATGAGAAAGCGAGATGCTCACGTGACTGTGGGTGTCAGGGAAGGACTCAGGGGACTGAAGGACTGAGATGAGGGCTGGGGACCGGTCTCACATAGATATAGGGGGAGGCTAATGAAAATAAGTGTTGGCCACTAAGGCATCCTTGGGATATTTTAAACATACTTTGGGGCGAAAATGAATGCACCGATGTTAATAGATAAAAAGGATGCCTGAAATACAGGAGGCAATTTAACATGAGTTGTGCATACTGAGCAAAGACAGTTGAACTTCAAATTGTGGTTAATAACACAATCATTTGATATTACTGGGTTGCAAGGGAATGTGTGTTCTATCAAACTCTTAGAAACTCAATTCTGTCAATATAAGGTAGAAGGACTTATGAAGGGAACAAAGAACAAGGAGACCACAAATTAGGAAGCGAATTCAATATCAAAAGGTCATGTAAACTCTACAAAGGAAGGAAAAGTTTCATGTTCATGCTCATATCCTCAGAACCAATACAACTTTTTGATACTAAAACATATATGTGTTGAATGAACATACATATGTTCAAAAAGAAATGAATTTTGTATTTTACTTGTGTTACCAATTACATGAACATTGGCAAGTTATTAATATGTGTTTGGACTTTTAGTCAATATACAAAATGGTCTAATATAGGTGGTAAAATGTCATATAATTTTAGTAATCCTTTTAATTATTATCATTTCCACCGAGGTGAAGAACTGCCTCCCTGACATACCTGTGATGATAATCTCAGGTAACATGTTCTAGGAGAAAGATAAATACATTTAATTGATGTACAAGAACATATATCAGATGTGCTATGAGGATGGAAATGCAGATTGGAAAATAATTTTCATAAAGCCAGAAGTAGCAAATAAGAGAATGAGTGACATTTCCATTTCTGAGAAGTGTCAACAACCCAAGAAAACCTAGCACTTTCTAGTTCTTTAAATTCCAAGACCTCTTGTTAGTAGTTTAGCATGGTAGTTTAATTTCCCTGAGTTGGTGTTCCAAGTGAAGAAAATTAATTTTGTTAAATTAGTCCCCTGGTAATGAATTATTGGAAAATGGCCTCTGGGATAATTGATTAATGAATAACCTATTGTAATTATTTCAGCATAATTTAACTCAACGGAAGTTAAGAGATTTTTGTGAAACACACAGGCTATTTTTATTTTTTCCTGCAGAGTTATAGTTACAGACTATAACTATAGTTATAGACTAAAGAGGAAAAGATAGAAATTTATTTTGTTCCTCTTTTAATCTGACCCCTTTTCCTTTATAGAAGAAAATACTTAGATCCAAACTTTCTTCCACCAATGGGATATGGTTGGTAATAAATGTATTGTTAATCAATTGCTTTCCAGTCAAGATTCAACTGCTGCTGCCATTTTTGGCCAATTGATTTGTTTTTATTTTGTTGAACATATCATCGGAACCCATTACCAGGGTGACTGAGCACCCCACCCAGTACCCTTATAATCTCTTTCTGCATATCTGATCATCACACCAGGACTGTGTGTTTTTCTTTTCTTTCTTTCTTTTTTTTTGGGTCCCTGACCCCTGGAAGCCCTTAGAGCAGAACAGAAATGAGCAGCTGAGTCATTTTCCTTTTATCAATTAATCTAATTTGCCTTGCTGCGTATTTGACAGTACTAATGGTATTATTGAATATTACAGAGGAATCTTAAAACAGTGTATATTTTAAACCTCCAAATATTTAGTACCTGAACACTGCCAAGTTCTATGTTCTTTTTTAAAAGGAAGTATGAGTACCCTCTCCTGGAGCAGGAAATGTCAACCCACTCCAGTATTCTTGCCTGGAGGATCCCATGGACAGAGGAGCCTGGCGGGCTACAGTCCATGGGGTGGCAAAGAGTTAGACACGACTGAGCGACTAACACACACACATGGGTACTCTATCTGCACATGACTTTCCCTATGATGGTTCAAATTGTGATTTTTTTCCACCTTATGTCAGTGCAAAAGGAAAACACATTCACTAGAAACCTTATTTGAATTTGGATCTTTTCCAGTGCTAGCAATATGCTGGAGAAGGAAATGGCAACCCACTCCAGTGTTCTTGCCTGGAGAATCCCAGGGACGGGGGAGCCTGGTGGGCTGCCACCTCTGGCGTCGCACAGAGTCGGACACGACTGAAGCGACTTAGCAGCAGCAGCAGCAATATGCTATAAGACACTCATAAACCTGGGCAGAGCAGTGAGTCCTCGCTCCCAGTCAGCCATGAGATCACAAGGGTAAACAGCCAATACACTTACAACCATTCTGCTTTTCACGTTAAGTACAGGATTCAGTAAATTACATGAGCTATTCAACACTATTATTTTAAAAGCTTTGTTTTAGATGACTTTGCCCAGATGTAGGCTAATGTATGTGTTCTGAGTATATTTACTGTAAGTTTGGTTAAAGTATGATGTTCAGTATTAAACCCATTTTCAGCATCTGATATTTTCAACTTACAATGAGTTTATCAAGATGTAACCCTGTTGTAAGTCTAGGAAGATCTGCAAAGACAGAAATAACTAACACAACACTATAGCTTTCCTTTTCATCTGAGTCCAAATGTTTGGTAAAAGCATAGCAGTTTAAAAATATCCATTCTGTGATTAATATCAGCGTAGTACTGTTTCTCTTTTAAAAGGTGTTGGTTCGCACAGAAGTGAGTTCAGTAAATTCATAAGCTCATCCCTTAGCTGTGTGTGTGTGTGTGTGATTTTCTCTATGTGCCAGCATGCTTCTGCACAAGTGCTACATACAGCAGAGCCATTCTTTAGGACATGGGTGACTAGGGGCCACTGTTCAACATTAGCCACATTCGGGGCTAGCACCCAATGAATCTGAAGAACCAGGATTTTAGGCTCTTTCATAACATTTGAATACTTTATATGCTCCTGGCTCATGACACATAATGATGTGAAGTACTTTCATTTGATCCTCTGAATGATGAAAGAGTCTCTGGTTTTCCTGAGACTTTAGGTGTGATCTAAGAATGTTTGCCAAGATGTACATTGTAAATAAATCAGTTCTTTCTACATCATAAGCTCTTTAGACAGGTGGTCATTTAGATTTCAGTATTTCACTGGGAAAAGGAAAGATGAGGGAAAGGATAAAATGTTATTGCATATTTTAAACCACAGGGCGTGCACTGTAAAAACAGTCAGCTATGTATATATCTCCACTGAATGGAGATATATACATATCTCTTTTGTATGCACAACTGGAAATTATGAATTAACTCACATTTGAAATATGCAAGATACAACTCATCTATGTAATATAGAAAATGTGTTAATTATGTTTTTATTGCAATTTTTTACTAATCATAGAAAATGTTTCAGGATGAAGCATATAGATAATTTGAGATATTAACATGCATAAAATTAACATTCACAAATGATCCAGTTATCATGAATTCTTAATTTGAGGGAAAACGGCATGTGTATGTGTTTGTATGTATGTGTGTATAATCTCATCAAAAATATACTATCATTTAATTTTCAAATTTTAGAGAGGTAATATTCTTATGACATTTAATTTCTTAAGAATTTTTTTGGAGCAGTTTTAGGTCCACAGCACAATTGAGAGGAAGGTACCTAGGTTTGATCCCTGGGTCAGGAAGATTCCCTGGAGAAGGGAATGGCAACCCACTATAGCATTCTTGCCTGGAAAATCCCATGGATGGAGGAGCTTGGCAGGTTACAGCCCATAGGGTTGCAAAGAGTCGGACATGACTGAGCGACTTCACTCACTCATTCATAATGCCATATATTTATCATTATAGTATCAGATTATCTTCTCTGCCCCCCAAATCCTCTGTCTTCCCCCATATTCATTCTCCCTCCCCTACTCCCAGCCCTTGGAAAGTGAACGTGTTAGTCGATCAGTTGTGCCTGACTCTTTGCAATCCCATTGACTGTAGCCAGGCTCCCTTGTCCATAGGATTCTTCAGGCCAGGATTACTGGAGTGGGTTGCCATTCCTTCTCCAGGGGATCTTCCTGACCCNGAAAATGAATGCACCGATGTTAATAGATAAAAAGGATGCCTGAAATACAGGAGGCAATTTAACATGAGTTGTGCACACTGAGCAAAGACAGTTGAACTTCAAATTGTGGTTAATAACACAATCATTTGATATTACTGGGTTGCAAGGGAATGTGTGTTCTATCAAACTCTTAGAAACTCAATTCTGTCAACATAAGGTAGAAGGACTTATGAAGGGAACAAAGAACAAGGAGACCACAAATTAGGAAGCGAATTCAATATCAAAAGGTCATGTAAACTCTACAAAGGAAGGAAAAGTTTCATGTTCATGCTCATATCCTCAGAACCAATACAACTTTTTGATACTAAAACATATATGTGTTGAATGAACATACATATGTTCAAAAAGAAATGAATTTTGTATTTTACTTGTGTTACCAATTACATGAACATTGGCAAGTTATTAATATGTGTTTGGACTTTTAGTCAATATACAAAATGGTCTAATATAGGTGGTAAAATGTCATATAATTTTAGTAATCCTTTTAATTATTATCATTTCCACCCAGGTGAAGAACCGCCTCCCTGACATACCTGTGATGATAATCTCAGGTAACATGTTCTAGGAGAAAGATAAATACATTTAATTGATGTACAAGAACATATATCAGATGTGCTATGAGGATGGAAATGCAGATTGGAAAATAATTTTCATAAAGCCAGAAGTAGCAAATAAGAGAATGAGTGACATTTCCATTTCTGAGAAGTGTCAACAACCCAAGAAAACCTAGCACTTTCTAGTTCTTTAAATTCCAAGACCTCTTGTTAGTAGTTTAGCATGGTAGTTTAATTTCCCTGAGTTGGTGTTCCAAGTGAAGAAAATTAATTTTGTTAAATTAGTCCCCTGGTAATGAATTATTGGAAAATGGCCTCTGGGATAATTGATTAATGAATAACCTATTGTAATTATTTCAGCATAATTTAACTCAACGGAAGTTAAGAGATTTTTGTGAAACACACAGGCTATTTTTATTTTTTCCTGCAGAGTTATAGTTACAGACTATAACTATAGTTATAGACTAAAGAGGAAAAGATAGAAATTTATTTTGTTCCTCTTTTAATCTGACCCCTTTTCCTTTATAGAAGAAAATACTTAGATCCAAACTTTCTTCCACCAATGGGATATGGTTGGTAATAAATGTATTGTTAATCAATTGCTTTCCAGTCAAGATTCAACTGCTGCTGCCATTTTTGGCCAATTGATTTGTTTTTATTTTGTTGAACATATCATCGGAACCCATTACCAGGGTGACTGAGCACCCCACCCAGTACCCTTATAATCTTTTTCCGCATATCTGATCATCACACCAGGACTGTGTGTTTTTCTTTTCTTTCTTTTCTTTCTTTCTTTTTTTTTGGTCCCTGACCCCTGGAAGCCCTTAGAGCAGAACAGAAATGAGCAGCTGAGTCATTTTCCTTTTATCAATTAATCTAATTTGCCTTGCTGCGTATTTGACAGTACTAATGGTATTATTGAATATTACAGAGGAATCTTAAAACAGTGTATATTTTAAACCTCCAAATATTTAGTACCTGAACACTGCCAAGTTCTATGTTCTTTTTTAAAAGGAAGTATGAGTACCCTCTCCTGGAGCAGGAAATGTCAACCCACTCCAGTATTCTTGCCTGGAGGATCCCATGGACAGAGGAGCCTGGCGGGCTACAGTCCATGGGGTGGCAAAGAGTTAGACACGACTGAGCGACTAACACACACACATGGGTACTCTATCTGCACATGACTTTCCCTATGATGGTTCAAATTGTGATTTTTTTTCCACCTTATGTCAGTGCAAAAGGAAAACACATTCACTAGAAACCTTATTTGAATTTGGATCTTTTCCAGTGCTAGCAATATGCTGGAGAAGGAAATGGCAACCCACTCCAGTGTTCTTGCCTGGAGAATCCCAGGGACGGGGGAGCCTGGTGGGCTGCCACCTCTGGCGTCGCACAGAGTCGGACACGACTGAAGTGACTTAGCAGCAGCAGCAGCAATATGCTATAAGACACTCATAAACCTGGGCAGAGCAGTGAGTCCTCGCTCCCAGTCAGCCATGAGATCACAAGGGTAAACAGCCAATACACTTACAACCATTCTGCTTTTCACGTTAAGTACAGGATTCAGTAAATTACATGAGCTATTCAACACTATTATTTTAAAAGCTTTGTTTTAGATGACTTTGCCCAGATGTAGGCTAATGTATGTGTTCTGAGTATATTTACTGTAAGTTTGGTTAAAGTATGATGTTCAGTATTAAACCCATTTTCAGCATCTGATATTTTCAACTTACAATGAGTTTATCAAGATGTAACCCTGTTGTAAGTCTAGGAAGATCTGCAAAGACAGAAATAACTAACACAACACTATAGCTTTCCTTTTCATCTGAGTCCAAATGTTTGGTAAAAGCATAGCAGTTTAAAAATATCCATTCTGTGATTAATATCAGCGTAGTACTGTTTCTCTTTTAAAAGGTGTTGGTTCGCACAGAAGTGAGTTCAGTAAATTCATAAGCTCATCCCTTAGCTGTGTGTGTGTGTGTGTGATTTTCTCTATGTGCCAGCATGCTTCTGCACAAGTGCTACATACAGCAGAGCCATTCTTTAGGACATGGGTGACTAGGGGCCACTGTTCAACATTAGCCACATTCGGGGCTAGCACCCAATGAATCTGAAGAACCAGGATTTTAGGCTCTTTCATAACATTTGAATACTTTATATGCTCCTGGCTCATGACACATAATGATGTGAAGTACTTTCATTTGATCCTCTGAATGATGAAAGAGTCTCTGGTTTTCCTGAGACTTTAGGTGTGATCTAAGAATGTTTGCCAAGATGTACATTGTAAATAAATCAGTTCTTTCTACATCATAAGCTCTTTAGACAGGTGGTCATTTAGATTTCAGTATTTCACTGGGAAAGATGAAGAAAAGGATAAAATGTTATTGCATATTTTAAACCACAGGGCATGTACTGTAAAAACAGTCAGCTATGTATATATCTCCACTGAATGGAGATATATACATATCTCTTTTGTATGCACAACTGGAAATTATGAATTAACTCACATTTGAAATATGCAAGATACAACTCATCTATGTAATACAGAAAATGTGTTAATTATGTTTTTATTGCAATTTTTTACTAATCATAGAAAATGTTTCAGGATGAAGCATATAGATAATTTGAGATATTAACATGAATAAAATTAACATTCACAAATGATCCAGTTATCATGAATTCTTAATTTGAGGGAAAATGGCATGTGTATGTGTTTGTATGTATGTGTGTATAATCTCATCAAAAATATACTATCATTTAATTTTCAAATTTTAGAGAGGTAATATTCTTATGACATTTAATTTCTTAAGAATTTTTTTGGAGCAGTTTTAGGTCCACAGCACAATTGAGAGGAAGGTACCTAGGTTTGATCCCTGGGTCAGGAAGATTCCCTGGAGAAGGGAATGGCAACCCACTACAGCACTCTTGCCTGGAAAATCCCATGGATGGAGGAGCTTGGCAGGTTACAGCCCATAGCGTTGCAAAGAGTCGGACATGACTGAGCGACTTCACTCTCTCATTCATAATGCCATATATTTATCATTATAGTATCAGATTATCTTCTCTGCCCCCCAAATCCTCTGTCTTCCCCCATATTCATTCTCCCTCCCCTACTCCCAGCCCTTGGAAAGTGAACGTGTTAGTCGATCAGTTGTGCCTGACTCTTTGCAATCCCATTGACTGTAGCCAGGCTCCTTTGTCCATAGGATTCTTCAGGCCAGGATTACTGGAGTGGGTTGCCATTCCTTCTCCAGGGGATCTTCCTGACCTAGGGATCAAACCCAGGTCTCCTATGGTTCTTGCATTGACAGGCAGATTCTTTACCATCTGAGCCACCAGGAAAGCCCATGGCAAGTCACCGATCATTTTAGTATCTCCACAGCTTTGTCTTTTTCTAAATGTCTTAAATTTGGAATCATATATCATGTAGCCATATCAGATTGGCTCCTTTCATTTAGTAATATGCATCTGTGGTTCCTGTTTTATAGTACTGTTATGCAATAAAGGAACAAAAGTTGTTATGGAGACTACAGATTTGGTGATGTTTGCCAAAATTAGAATCTTTTAATTGTTAATTCAAAAGAGAAGTGTTTTTGTTGATTCAATTTAATTAATTACTTTTGTCAAAAGCACAAGCATACCTACACTGCACAAAAGTTGCATCAATTCAAATGGAGAAATATAACCGCAACTTTACTCCAATTTCTCCATCTCAGGTGCTTGGTACCACTTCAAATTTTATACCCCACATCATGAGCTTTGCTAGAGCAGTCAAGAGTCACAGATTTTTAGCTGCTGTTGTTAAAATAGAGGTTAGATGGATTCTGGGTAAAATTTCTAAGAAATCTGTTTCCACCATGAAATCCTGATGCTATAGTCACAGATAACTGTAAAGAAGCTGCTTGTGCCACTGAACTCTCCAAGAATCTTAGTTCTTAATTCATTTTATCTGAAAATAGGATAAGCAGGTGCTACACTATCAGAGAAATAATACATCTATACAGTAAACCTTCTGATCCGAGAATAAGGGGAGAATAAAGGAGATGATGTTGACTTTAAATTCTACCCTGAAGCTTAATCGTCTGGAAAGGGTGATGAGAAAGCACAGTGACTATAGTGGCTGCTCACCTGGAAATGTACTCCACGCAGGAGGGATCAATACATGTTATGAAATTTATGGAAATGCAAATGACGGCTGACTTCCATTTCTGAATTGTGTACCTGATAAGCTCAGAGAAGAAATTTCTTCACCTAAGAAAACATTTTTGCAGCTACAGAGGCCAATTGCTCTTGATCCTATTATTGGCAAGAGTTCCTTCATGTTTATTATGAAACTTTAATGCTTTAAAACGTATAAAGTCTTTCATACATCAAGACATTGTTCACATAGAGTAATATCTAATAATACCATTTACTCCCTATTCTTTAACCAATGATGAGAAAAAGTTATTTTTATAAAGTGTGGTAGGCAGAATAAAACCCAACCCTTTCACCCCCAAATGGTCTAATCTTATTCTCAGGAGACAGTAAATGAATTGTATTATAGGCATTCCTCAGATACATTGCTGGTTGCATTCCCAGACCACCACAATGAAGAAATTAATACAATTAATAACTATATACAGTAATAAATTAATAAATATAACAAATTACTTATACCAAATATATGAATATAATTAATAAATATAATAAATTAATACAGTATTAATAAATAAAGTAAAAATTATTTTTAAATGTTTTACTTAATAGAGTCAAAAGTAAATTTTTTGGTTTCTAACTGAATATAAAAGTTACATTTACACTATAGTCTGCTATGTGTGCATAACCTTAAGTCTAAAAAAGACTAAAACTTACATACCTTAATTAAAAAATACTTCATTGCTAAGAAATGCTAACCAGCATCTGAGCCTTCAGAGAAGAGTAGTAGGAACATAAAAGGTCACAGATCATCATTTCACACAATGAAAAAGTTAGAAATAGTTTGAAACATTGTGAGAGGTACTGAAATGTGACACAGACACTAAGAGAGCAAACACAGTTGGAAAAATGGTGCCTCTGGACTTGCTCACTGAAGGGTGGTCACAATTTTTAATTTGTTAAAAAAAATCTGCAAAGCACAATGAAGGGAAATGAAATGAATTAAGGTACACCTGTATACGGGGAAGGCAATGGCACCCCACCCCAGTACTCTTGCCTGGAAAATCCAATGGACGGAGGAGCCTGGTGGGCTGCAGTCCATGGGGTCGCTAACAGTTGGACAGACTGAGCGACTTCACTTTCACTTTTCTCTTTCATGCATTGGAGAAGGAAATGGCAACCCACTCCAGTGTTCTTGCCTGGAGAATCCCAGGGATGGGGGAGCCTGGTGGGCT
>SJYX01018088.1:0-13552 GCA_006410675.1 Oreotragus oreotragus
GAGTCCAGGTCCCGCTTGCCCCTGTACTGGTCCACCTGTCGGGGCACAGGCACACGTCAGCCCTGCGGGCCCTCCCGCTGCCTGCCTGGGACCCCTGCCTTCAGCTGGCTCCCTCGGGGGGTCCTGGCCAGCGGTGTCAGCTGCTCAAATGGCAAGGCAAAGCATAAATGATCAACCCGAGCTCTGGCAGAGAGCTTGACAGGGCCTTCCTTGGGGGAACCGAGGGTCACCAGGTCTGGGCGCGGTCCACTGGGCAGGGATGGAGCGGACGCTGACCCCCCTTAGAGGTCGGGGCCAGAGCAGCAGAGTGGGACGTGGATCCAGCTTGTTTTAAAGAAAACCCGAGCCTGCAACGCCGCGTGTCAACACCTGATGGTGCCTCTCAACTGCCAGATCTCACCAGGGGACCACGAGCCCCTCGTCCCATGACGCGCGTCCCTTTAAGCCAGAGCCCAAAGCGCCTGTGCTGGCAGCTGTGCTGAGCTCAGTCGCTCAGTCGTGTCCGACTCTTTGCGGTCGCACAGACTGCAGCCCGCCAGGCTCCTCTATCCACGGGGATTCTTCAGGTTAGGACACTGGAGTGGGTTGCCGTGCCCAGTTAACCCACTCGACAGCTCCGCTGGGGCAAAGACACCTCCTGTCTCCACACGGAGACCTGAAGACGTACCTTTTTGCCGTCTCGGAACCAGAGGAGCGTAGGATAACCTCGGACCTGGTTTCCTGAGCAGAGTTCATAGTGCTGCGTGCAGTCCACCTGGAGAGAGAGACAGCACGCCCACTCAGTTTCTCCGAGGGCCTTCCTGACCAGCTGTCTGTCGGACACTCAGCACTTTTTTCATAAAGAAAACTACTCAAGTACCCCAAGGGCAGTGTCTCTGCAGTGTCTGCAGATTCTGGAGAGACCTTTCCCAAGAGCTGCTCAGCTGCCCCGAGTGGAGGAGGCAGGGGAGCAAGATGAACTTCAGAGACGCGATTTATTTTCACTCACTTAAAAATGCCAGCTTTTAGGAGGTGATTGTTTACCCTGAGCAGGTTAACAGGTGGAAAAAGGGACCCTACCCTGACACCTGGAGAGGGGATGGCCTGCTGCTAGGGACAGAGACGCCCCCCGCTCCCCGCCCAGTCACAAAGTGAGCTGAGAAATGTCTTCTCAGGTCTACAGCCAGACCACCCTCAACAAGCCTGATCTCGTCTCATCTCGAAAGCTAAGCAGGGTAGGGCCAAGTTAGTACTTGGATGGGAAGAATGTCTTCTCAGGTTCAAGCTTACAGAGTTTTAAGATCAAGGGGGAAAAAGTCATCAGTTTTAAATAGGAGTATTTGGACTATTATAAAAAGACAAAACTGAAAAAAAAAAAAAAAAAGTCTAAGTCTTTAGCAGGCAACAGTGAGAACCTCCTTTAACGACTCTAACTTCCGAGGCATTTGCTGAGCCCAGGTCTGCACTCAGAGCTTCACTGTCACCCACGTCAGTCAGATCTCGTCCTGGTTTTGCAGAGAGGGAGGCGGGGGTTGAGAACCGCTGAGGTGGCTGGCCGCGTCTGTCTGAACCCCAGGTTTGTGCTTTTGGCACCTCCGTGTACTGGGCAGATCCTCTTATTAACTACCGGACACGTGGCGCTGAGTCTATATACGAATCAGTCCCCAGCAAAGCAGAGGAGGAGGATTTGATAAAAAGCGATGCAGGCAGGGGTGTCTGGTGGGTGCTGGGGGACGGATGAGATTACAAGTGCTTGAAGATCCAGAAGCTGCCCTAGATATTTCTAGAAAACCCGGTGGTTAGGCACCACTTCTGGCTTCCCCACGTGAAGTAGGAAAGGATTCCAGGCAGCCGGGTGAGCGGGTAGGGCTCACTTCAGGTGGGTTTTTTGCACACTGTGTGGGCATGCAGCCGAGGTCCTTTAGGAGCCAGCTCCTGGGTGAGACCCAGTGTGGATGGTCTCCATGTCCAGTGAACACTCTCTATGGCTCCATCCCAGATCTTGGCAGAAAGGCCTCTGGGGCTGCCAGTCCAGAACCGGCCACTGCTTCAGAATCAACCAAGGAGCCTAATTCTAATCTCCAGAATGCAGAAAAGCCAGCACTCTCGAAGCCAGGCTGCCATCTGTGAAGGTGCAATGAATTATCAAGTGGCACACTAAATGGAATTAATCAAGTTTGTGACTGCACACACAGAATTAATAATAGGCTACTTGGCTAATTAATCCAGCCAAAGGCAGTCTATTTCCAGTTCAACAGGGACACTCACTCACCTTGCCAATCTTGACAGTTTCGGAATGTTCAAGGCCCAGAGCCAGCTGCTCCCAGGTCGGAGCCAGAGCTTTGCAGTGACCACACCACGGGGCGAAGAACTTGATGAAGTGGTCTCCTTCAGGGGGAGAAGGCAGGGACAGGGAGAGGGTGATTCACAGCCACCCACAGACAGGCAGAACGGGCGCGTCTCAGCTCCGTCTTCCTGCAAAGCTCAGCTCAGGATGAACCCTTCAGCTGGTAGGAAGTGACTCCCCATCAAATACATCTCTATCCCTGAGTTTATGACCATCCTTAGAAAGGAATTTGTCACCTCTGAAGGACACCAGGGAACCAACTCATTATTTGGAAAACTGGCAATAAAGGGGAAGAAACGGGCGCTTGTATAGCCTGTCTTTCCTGAGATGAACTGCACTCCGGATAACGGAGTGATAAACAAAGGCCAGTTACCTCTTGCTGAAAAAAAAACAAGGGACGCTGTCATTTCAGCAGTGGTGCCGGCTGGGATCTCTGGTGAATTGCGGATTTGCATGGTGATGGGAGAGGCTGCTGACATCAGAGAGAGACTGCCCAGCCATGCAGCCACGCTCACACCCCTCAAAACATCAAACACAGCGAAAACGGCCCTAGATCCAACTGCCAGCTCACGTGGAATAGAGACACAAGGGCCCAGGGACAGGGAGGCTGTATTCCACAGCCTGGAAATACGACGAGTCCCCAATGAGGGGAACATGCAGGTCAGGCAGTCTGTGTGCTTGGCAAACAGAACTCAAGGGAGAAAGATGCTGAGGAAACAGACTGAAGGAGACTTAGGAGAGCAATATTTAAAAGAGGAGAGACCAGCCTCAACTACCGTGCTGGAGGGCACACTCGGGTGACGAGCCGGAAAGGAAAGTGAGCAGTGGTTCCGCATGGCCCGGCAGGGCTCTTCGGGGGAGAGAAGGAAGCAAGCGGGAGAGGAGCTGGGATGTGAGCTGGATGGTGGCTACGGGCTGACTGCTTTACAACCATTCACTGCCCCTACACTGCTTTCTGTATCCAGGTTTTATTTCACGACAAAATAGAAGATTAAAAAAAAAAAAACGAACACTTGAGTATCACTCTCTTGGCTAGGAAGTAAACCACATCATGACTGACACACCTAAGGCTTTTATGTCGGCTCTTTGACCTTGACCAGCCTAGGGCAAAGAAAGGTGTCAGGCTGTGAGCAGCCCGCGTCAGGCTGCAGGCAGGGAGAGAAGCAACCAGCCCCCTAATGGGGGCCCCGGCTCCGAGTCAGGCTGGCCGGGCGATGCCCGGGGGCATCTGGTCAGCGCAGCAGTGAGGGGTCAGAGGGACCTGGGGGGAAACTTGCTTCGACAGTCAATGTTTCCTATCAACTATACCTCAGTTCTTTAAAGAAAAACAAAAATTATATATATATATATATAAAAGGAGCTGGTCTGCAAGGCTGGAACCCTGTCTCCCCAGACAGGCCCATCACTGCCCTGAGCTGCGAGGTGGAGAGAGCGGGTGCAGGACTTCCCGGCGCCTCCAGGGGAGCGGGGTCAGGGCGGGCAGGTCACCACTTTCCCAGCAGACCCGGGGACTCGGCCCCTCGGAGGGTGACCCGCTCAGGGGGTCGGGCTGCGCTTTGGGTGGTTCTGGTAACACGTCCCGCAGGGAGTCCCAGCCCGCCTCAAAGTGACTCCCGGAGAACAGAAACCCTGAAAGTCCACTCCCAGAGCACCGGTACCAAAAGTGACCACTAATTAAAAATGGAACGTGGCTTGCGGGCATCACAACAAGTGATTCCAGCCTTGTAGGGGGTGGGTTTTCACTCCCAGTAGGCAGGACCCACAAGGCCAGACACAATTTTAAGCTCTTTTTCAGAACGGTCCTGCCTCAGTCGCATGGAGGCTCTCTCTCCACAGCAGCATCTGAGAGCAGAGGTCAGCCTGGCGGCTGGATTCACGTTCAAGCCCTTCACTGCCGAGCCGACGCTTCTGAGCATGCGAAGGGAGGTCTTACACACATTATTAAGAAACTGTACTCGGGTCACTGACATTTAGGAGACCAAGAAAGTAGGCCAGACACAATTTTAAGCTCTTTTTCAGAACGGTCCTGCCTCAGTCGCATGGAGGCTCTCTCTCCACAGCAGCATCTGAGAGCAGAGGTCAGCCTGGCGGCTGGATTCACGTTCAAGCCCTTCACTGCCGAGCCGACACTTCTGAGCATGCGAAGGGAGGTCTTACACACATTATTAAGAAACTGTACTCGGGTCACTGACATTTAGGAGACCAAGAAAGTGAAAGTGAAGTCGCTCAGTCATGTCTGACTCTTTGCGACCCCACAGACTGTAGCCTACCAGGCTCCTCCGTCCGTGGGATTCTCCAGGCAAGAGTACTGGAGTGGGGTGCTACTGCCTTCTCCAGATCTTCCCGACCCAGGGATTGAACCTGGGTCTCCCTCATTGTACACAGATGCTTTACCAGCTGAGCCACCAAGGAAGTCCCAGGAGATCTGGTATCAAAACAGTAGCTTAAGGGTAAAGAACACCTATCCTGATGTGTGTTATAAGGGTCCCAACTAGATTCTGCTTCCAGCAGGTACGAGAAAGCTTTGTTTCTGCCTCAGGTCAGTAAACACGTGATTAACACTAACAGAAACAAACATCTCATCATCCAAGGGTGCGGGTCCAGCCCGTGCACAAATTAGGTGAGCGCATCCAGGCGCTTCGCACAGCCGAGGCTTCAGCCTGGCACCAGAACCGGTCTCTCCGTCAGACGGAGACGTGTCATCTCCAGGGGGAAGAGCGCTGGACACAGGTGTCGGCGGGGCTGCACGAGAGAAACCCTGGACCAACACCACCCACGCAGTGGCCTCCGGGCCCTCGAGCTGCCAGAGGAGCCCTGGCCACCGGGAGGTCGGACCCCAGGCACGCCCTGCCCCCAGGGCTGCGGCCCGCCCCTAGGCACGCACGCACGCACGCACGCACGCACGCACGCACGCACGCACGCACGCCTACCTTGCGCCACGTGCGGCTCGAAGTTGCCGGCCGAGAGCTCATACAGTCCCTGCTTGAGCTCGGGGGTGCGGGGCGGCTCCGCCGCGGGCTCTGGAGTCTGATGGGGGAGACGGAACAAGAGTCACGACGGGTGTGTGTCGAGGCACCATGGAGCCCATCACGACTTCTGTATGGAACCTTCTGCCGCCACTGCCCCCGCCCCAGCCTCCGGGGGATGCTGCTGTGACGAGGGGGGCCCCGGGCAGGAAGAAACTTAATCGGGGCAAGAGGCCCCTTGGCAAGGGCTGTCGGACTGATGCTCCAGGGCAGCCACGTGACAACCAGCACCCCCCGCCCACAAACCTGTCCTTTGCTGCCCTCTGACCCAATCCAACAGCGCAAACTGAAGGACGGGCCGCCTCAAGCCAGCCAAACTGGGTTCTTGGAGACGAGACCCGAGACGGCTGGCAGAGCACAGAGACGAGCGGCACCGAGGGACACAGAGGGGACAGAGCAGACAGCAGGCGGACCCGGCCACTCTGTGTGCGCAGCAGCAGCAAGAAAATCTGGGAAGGAAGCTGAAACTCTGAAGAGCTGATGAAAGAAAAAAGGTGACAAGAGGGAAATCTGGACGGATGAAAGGCCTCAGAGAGAAAAAACACAGGGCAAACGTGTGCTGCGCCTTTAAGAATGTAATTCACGGGTCTAAGCTTGGGACAGAAACAGTGAAGGGACAAGAAGTGGCTTTTAAAAAGGCGCTTCTCCAGCACCTGAGCAGACCCAGTGTGACAGCTAACTACTAGCCTCCAAACCACACCATTCCAGAAATCTCCATTTTCTCTTAGGCCAGCACGTCTGTGGTCTCCAACCAGAGGAAAAGCAGAGGAAAAGAGATGATCACTGAGACATTACTGTACTACAGATACGTGGGTGTCTATTATTCAGTTCTTATCTAGGGGTTCATATTTCTATTAAAATGAATATCCAAGTTAAGTCATTAGAAGCTTTCAAAATGCTTAGCGCTCAAAGCTGGGCAGGGTTATAACTGTAAAGCAGCATGAAGTTTTCTACTTCTGTTTCATTGACAATGCTAAACCTCTGACTGTGTAGATCACAATAAACTTCTTAAAGAGATGGGAATACCAGACCACTTTACCAGCCTCCTGAGAAATCTGTATAGTTAGAACCGGACGTGGAACAACGGACTTGTTCCAAATTGGGAAAGGAGTATGTCAAGGCTGTATGTTGTCACCCTGCTTATTTAACTTACATGCAGAGTACACCAGGAGAAATGCTGGGCTGGATGAAGTACAAGCTGGAAATCAAGGTTGCCAGGAGAAATATCAATAACCTCAGATATGCAAATGACAACACCCTTATGGCAGAAAGCAAAGAGGAATTAAAGAGCCTCTTGATGAAGGTGAAAGAGGAGGGTGAAAAAGCTAGCTTAAAACTCAACATTCAAAAAACTAAGATCATGGCATCCAGTCCCATCACTTCACAGAAAATAGATGGGGAAACAGTGACAGACTTTATTTTCTTGGGCTCCAAAATCACTGCAAATGACAACTGCAGCCAGGAAATTAAAAGACGCTTGCACTTTGGAAGCAAAGCTTTGACAAACCTAGACAGCATATTAAAAAGCAGAGACATTATTTTGCTGACAAAAGTCTGTATAGTCAAAACTATGGTTTTTCCAGTAAGTCACGCCAAAGTAGAGGGAAAAGTCCTTCACAAAGATAGCGTTTCTGATGAGAGAAAAATTATCAACCTGAATATCCAATGACAGAAAAAAGCTGAAAGAAAAAAATGACAGAAAAATTCTGGCATATCCAGAAGATAAAATATGATCACTGTAAAGATGTTCAACTATATAAAAAGATCATTAATGAAATGAACCATGTCTATGTGATGATGACTACTTAAGGAAAAAATACAGAAGGAAACATGGAAATATAAAAATTGGAGTAGGTAAGAAATGGCAGATTTTCCTTGACTTTAGTATATTACCACAATAATACGAGGGAAAACCCTAAATTTATCCTGTTTAAATAGGAAAACGTATATATTGAGTTATTTAAGTATAAATACAGAAGGGCTTCCCTGGTGGTTCAGATGGCAAAGAATCTGCCTACAATGCAAAAGACTCAGGTTAAAACCCTGGGTCGGGAAGATCGCCTGGAGAGGAAATGACAACCCACTCCAGTATTCTTGCCTGGAGAATTCCAGGGACAGAGGCAGGCTATAGTCCATGGAGTTGTAACAAGTCGGACATGACTGAGAGACCAACACTTTCATACAAGTTTTTAAAAAATGCTTTCACTTAAAATATAAAGCAAAATTCACATGGAGAAGAATTTGGTTTGTAATATGAAGTCTGAATACTTGAATTTTTCTGTAATAAGCCACCCTATCATCACTTCCAGCAATTACCTGAGATGCCCACGGCTCTGAGACGCCAAGATATGGCAGGGGCGGGTGACTGAGGTCCCGGGTGGGGTCCATGTGGCCATGCCCCCAGGACAGGCCCTGAGGTGGGCAACGCTGAGCCTCGCACCGTCCCCAGCCTGTGCTCTGGGCTCCATCCCAAAAGGGATGTTGGCTGGGGAGATGACCGCTTTCTGCCATCCTGACCCTGGCTGATGGCTTCCTGAATACAGTCATCACAGAAGGCTGGCTTTTTGGTGAAAAACTTACTTTAAATGTTTTTGGAGACTATGAACTCTCGTTTAAAACTGGCTTCCTCCCCTCTCCAGAGAACACCAAAAAAACAACCAAAAAAAAAACCCTTTAAGTTTAAATCTATGTGAAAGTTACACCTGCTGCTTTCTTGTTGTGACAAAGATGCAAATTTACTCTGAGGGGTTTGTGGTTTCCGTGTTACCTAAAATTAGACACAGCTCTGGTCAACACTTACTCAACACTGTATGCCAGCAGTCTTCAGCACGCAGTTCTGGCGGTGGCGCGCAGTCCTGTCCGACTCTGCAACCCGTGGACCATAGCCCGCCAGGCTCCTCTGTCCATGGGATTTCCCAGGCAAGACTACTGGGGTGGGTTGCCATTTCCTTCTCCAGGTGATCTTCCCGACCCAGAGAGCAAACCCCCCGAGACTTTTTAAAATGTGAGACAAAAGCAGCACTTGGGAGCAGCTGGGTTTCTGATCGGCTCTGACCTCTGCACAGAACGCAGGGGAGAGCTGACGGGCCACATGGANAGCACTTGGGAGCAGCTGGGTTTCTGATCGGCTCTGACCTCTGCACAGAACGCAGGGGAGAGCTGACGGACCACACGGACGCCCTGGAAGGGGACAGGAGACCCCTGCAGCTGCCCAGAGGAGCTCCAGGCCAGGGGACGCTCTCCTGCCTCATCCGAAGTGCGCAGCGGGCACACTGGCCCCCTCTCCACTCCCGTCAAGGTCCAGCTCGGCCTCTGTGGGCCCGGGCCCTCAGCACTACCAGGAAGCAGCGTGCACGAAGGGACACCGTGTGGAGGGCTCGCGGTCGTCACGATTTATGACAAGATGAAGACGCCTATCGTCCTCTGGAGGACTGAGGACTACCGATTTTCCTCAGGAACGCTACACATAACCATGTCTTTGAAAAACATCTCAGTAACGCAACACTGTGGAGAAGGAAATGGCAACCCACTCCAGTGTTCTGGCCTGGAGAACCCCAGGGATGGGGGAGCCTGGTGGGCTGCCGTCTATGGGGTCACACAGAGTCGGACACGACTGACGTGACTTAGCAGCAGCAGCAACGCAACACCGTAAGTCACTACATTTCAATTAAAAAACAACAGGCCTCAGAAATCAGAGTTTCCACAATTACATCCTCAGAGTANTGTTCTGGCCTGGAGAACCCCAGGGATGGGGGAGCCTGGTGGGCTGCCGTCTATGGGGTCACACAGAGTCGGACACGACTGACGTGACTTAGCAGCAGCAGCAACGTAACACCGTAAGTCACTACACTTCAATTAAAAAACAACAGGCCTCAGAAATCAGAGTTTCCACAATTACATCCTCAGAGTAGGGAGTAGTGGCCATCAGGACACAGAGAGTTCCGGGCCTTAAGTTTTGTCATCAGCAACGCCACTAGGACCGTGGGGCTGAGACGCAAAGCAGATTCACACTGGGGGTACGGCCCAAGGCAGTGGGGGAGCGGGAGGTTGTGGAGGGGGGCGCTGGGCTCAGGGGGTTGGGCTGAGCTGGACCGGACGCCCCGGCAGAGGCCTGGCCCCCAGGAGGCCGCCAGTCCACCTCTGGTGCTGAGGAATCAGCGTGATTTGAATGATGTCTGAGACGGGAGTGGAGGGTATGTTAAAAAGGAGTAAGTGTGCTTCTGTAGGCTGCGTTCTGAAATGGTTACTGACGACCCTGACCGCAGCCAAGCAAGGGGTGGGAAGACCAAACCGTCAGCACTGCTGGGGCCAGAGGTGGACACAGGACCATCTCCACTGTACTCTGCCCGCCACTCACCAGACTCTTCTCCCTACTTCTGTGCGTGTTTGAACGTTTCCATAATAAAAAGCTTTCTAAAACTTCATCTTTTCCCATAAGGTACTTAGAGAGTACTCAAGATTCACAGAGACAGACTATAGGGTGACAGGAGCCAGGGGCTGGGGGAGTTAGTGTTTAATAGGAATAAGGTTTCTGCTTATTGTCCATTTGCTCAGTCCCGTCCAACTCTTCTGCAGCCCCATGAACTGTAGCCCACCAGGCTCCCCTGTCCATGGGCTTCTCCAGGCAAAAATACTGGAGTGGGCTGCCATGTCTTCCAGGGGATTTTTCTCAACCCAGGGATCAAACCCATGTCTCCTGCTTGGCAGGCGGGTTCTCTACCACTGAGCCACCTGCGAAGCCCAGGATTCCACTTGGGAAGATGGAAAATTTCTGTGGGTGGATGGCTGCAGTGCATTGTGAATGTATTTAATACCACTTGTACACTGGAAAATAGTTAAGAGGGTAAATTTTATAGTGTATTTTATCAGAATTTTTAAAAATTGCAACAACAACAAAGTGAATCTTTACCTGTAACATCACTGAGTTCTAAAAAGCTGCTTGAAGATGGCAGCTAATCTGGCCTCTTTACTGCCCCTCAAACGCAGGGAGAAGGAGGGTGGCCGTGTGGGCACTCACCGGGGGCTCCTCGTTCAGCGTCTGCAACATCCATCTCTCCAGGGCCTGGAGGTCCCGGGGACCCTGGTACTTCACAGCTTCTTGGCCAGGCTTGAAGAACTTCAAGCTGAAAGAGCAACAGAGGATTAGACGGAGTCGATTTTAAAGCACTTCAAATTGCTCCGAGCAAAGAATAAACTCATTTAGCAAAGCAATCATGAAAACGGGGTGCAGCCAGCTCACCCCTGCCCCTCTCTGATAACGCCTGGGGAAAAAAAGAAAAGCAATGTTCGAGGAGGTGGCATATTCACTTAATCCTCAATTTTTAAATGTTTCTCAGGTTATTCTTGAAAAAAACCAAGGTGAACATGTCAGGCTGGGCCCCGCAGACCCAAGGACTCAGGGGTAGGAATTCCCCAGGCTCCCCTGCCTCGTATTCGTTCTCCTTTCCCGGCTTCAGTTGTTTTTAATGTTCTGCATTTTGAAGAACAATCTAGAACTGTCGTGGAAACTACACTGTTCTTCAGTGAATTTATTTCCAGGCTACTTCCTCTCAGCTATTCAATTTTCACAAGGCGTGACTATCCAGCTACAGAGTTCAAGTTTCCAGCTTTAAGCACAACCCTGACTTTGGTTGATAACGGCCTGTTCGCTTGTCCCCAGAGAAGGACTCTTTTCTATTTTCCACACATACGAGCCTCTGAAGGCATCTGCAGATGGAGCATGGAGTTCTGCCTTTGGAGGGGAGAGAGGACATCACCTGGCTCGGTGGCAAAGAAATCGAGCGCCAATGCAAGAGACGCAGGTTCAATCCCTGGGTCGCGAAGATCCCCTGGAGAAGAAAATGGCAACCGGCTCCAGCATTCTTGCCTGGGAAACCTCGTGGAGAGGAGCCCGGCGGGCTACGGTCCATGGGGTCGCAGACTCAGGTGTGACCGAGCGACTAACAACAGCAGGAGACGTCGTCAGAGGCTGAGATGGGCAGGCCCCAAGCCTGGGCCGCTGCCTGGGCGCCGGGACAACGTGCTCCCGATGGGACGCGACACAAGGCATCAGGGATGAAGGGTGGGGAGGGGACAAGTCTTCCACTGACAGAACAGAAGGGGTCAAGGATGGGAGCGGAAACATGGCTACTGAGACACAGCAACTGAAAACAGAGCAACACAGACTCACATTTGGGGGCAAGCCTACCCATCTAAACACCCCCCAATGCTTCCGGGCATGTATGTGGACTTTGTTAGGAGAAGCCCAATGTGCAGCATCAGAATATAAGAAGTTAAGATATGCAGAAATCAGAGGTGTGTGTTTGGATAGCTAACCCCACAAAGGTCTTAATGTGAAGTTTCACATCAAACAAGAAAACCAACACACTGGCTGCAGAAGGCATTCAAGTGAGAATGGGCTTACCAACCTCACCCAGAAGCTCAGATCCTGTGATGGGCTGGGGATACCTCGATGTGACTCCAACGAAGAGTATCTCTCCCCTTCCCTGGGAGCTTATACTTTTATAACCATGACAAAACCCCACAATCTAAACAGACTTGGCCAGTGTGTCCCTTCCTTCATGAAGTTTAACATTTCAAACGACTCGAACTGCCCTCACGCCTGTGACCACTGGCGCCCGCCCCCTTGAGATGCTCTGGAGACATGCACGGTGCCCATGGAGGACTAGGGAGACCCGTCCTCCATGCCTCCCTCTCGGCCAGGTGCCTCCCTCCAACAGAGAGCTTCAGGATGGAAATGAGTGGCTCCTCAGGGCGTTAGAAGGACCCAGGCGTTGCTGACCCCACCTCTCGTTTCTTTGCTAAGGCTAAACGCAGGAGAGCCTCATCTGTTCATTTTTCCTCATTTGGTATACACTGATTGAAGCGAAACTGATTTTTAAAAATCTCTTTCTCCTATTGGATTAAAAATCTTTCTAAGCTGCCCAAGTCTGAGATTCTGGAGAAGTTCACAGACCCTGGGGAGAGACAAGCTTCCCTGACGGGGCATCTGACTTCATTTTCACCGTGGATGGAGAGGCAGGTGGTGGTGGAGAGCAGGCCATCGGATTCAAGTGCCAAGGACAGCCCCAAACCTTTCTGCTGCTGCCGAGCCTCCACCGTGGGCACTAGTTTTCCTGGTGAACTGTCTCTGTCTCAAGGAGACTGTGGGGGAGACAATCCCCACTGATGGGGCTCTCTGGAAAACAGCAAGATGATGTCCTACCACCATAGATGAGATGGTGTTATGGGGTGACTAACAGAAGATCTGCCGGAAGTCCTGACCCATGCTACCAGACTGTGACCTGAATTAGAAACAGGATTTGCATGGAGGTAATCAAATTAAAACGGGGTCAGTAGGGTGGGCCCTAAGCCAATATGATGTTTCCCTGACAGCTCAGTTGGTAAAGAATCTGCCTATAACGCAGGAGACCCCGGTTCGATTTCTGAGTCAGGAAGATCCCCTGGAAAACGGACAGGCTACCCATTCAGTATTCCTGGGCTTCCCTTATGGCTCAGCTGATAATCTACCTGCAATGCAGGTGACCTGGGTTCGACCCCTGGGTTGGGAAGATTCCCTGGAGAAGGGAAAGGCTACCCACTCCAGTATTCTGGCCTGGAGAATTCCATGAGCTGTACAGTCCATGAGGTTGCCAAGAGTCGAACACAACTAAGCAAATTTCACTTTCTTTCTAAGCCAATATGACTGATGACTGTATTNCCCTGGAGAAGGGAAAGGCTACCCACTCCAGTATTCTGGCCTGGAGAATTCCATGAGCTGTACAGTCCATGAGGTTGCCAAGAGTCGAACACAACTAAGCAAATTTCACTTTCTTTCTAAGCCAATATGACTGATGACTGTATTAAAAAGGGAAATTTAGACAGAGAGATGGCACACAGGAGAAGGCTGTGTTAAGGAGGAGGACTGGGGTGGTGCTTCTCCAAGTCAAGGAACATCAAAGATTGCCGGAGCCAGGAAGAGGCAAGGAGGATCTCCAAGGGCTTTCAGAGCCTTGGTTTCCGGCTTCTGGCCCCTGGGACCATGCGAGTTTGCCTCTCTGTTCTTTTTGGGGCACTCTGCATGGCAGCCCTAGAGACCCCCTTCAGCTCTGCCCCTGCTGACACTTTCCCAGATGATAAAGATGCTTTAATGGCTCAACAGGAAGATCTCAAAGCAGCCTTCTCTAGGGACCTGGGAACCCAAACTTCCTCCCTCTCCAAT
>SJYX01018092.1:0-43749 GCA_006410675.1 Oreotragus oreotragus
GAAAAAAAAAAAAAAATGAAACCCACAGAATACATACCTTAACCAAAATTCCCAGCGGAGAGATAGCCCACAGGCTCACGTCTGCCATCAGCGAGTGGGGGAGGTGCGGGTTGCATGCTTAGGGTAAGGACTGGGCCTGAATGACCTGAGGACAATCTGAAGGAACTAACCTGAGATAGCAACCCAAACTGTTGGATAGTCAGAGAGGGGGAAAAAAGAGAGAGAACTTTCCTGCCAAAAGTTCTAACTTAAGGCATGGCCCAGACGGCTCACAGAACAAAGGATTGACTGAATATCAAAGGAGAGCTAGCTGGCTTCAGACTGGTCCTTCCCCCTGTCAGAAGTAGAGAGGCAGGCCGGCGACAGCCAGAGCCAGAAAGCCAGAGGCAATCTTGGCCCCAGAGACAGCATCCTCCATCAAACTGTGAACAGGCTCCCAAGATGCTAACCAAGTCTTCCTGGGATCCTGGATGGTTGACATCTTCCAGGAGGGTTGCAGTCTGAGCTCAGGCCCCCAGAGACTGCTACTGCTACTGCTGCTAAGTCGCTTCAGTCGTGTCCGACTCTGTGTGACCCCACAGACGACAGCCCACCAGGCTTCGCCGTCCCTGGGATTCTCCAGGCAAGAACATTGGAGTGGGTTGCCATTTCCTTCTCCAATGCATGAAAATGAAAATTGAAAATGAGATCGTTCAGTCATGTCTGACTCTTCATGATCCCATGGACTGTAGCCTACCAGGCTTTTCCGTCCATGGGAATTTCCCAGGCAAGAGTACTGGAGTAGGGTGCCATCGCTGAGGGGCACACGGAACACTTGAGATGGTGCTCTTGCAGCGCACCCAGGAAACTGAGTGGTCGGGACCTGGGAAGTGATAAGATGCACCATACAGCTGGGATCGTGTGCTTGCTAAGCACCTGGTCGCCTGAGCTCCTCAGACCTGGGAGGTGCACAAAACGCAGACCCAACTGAGTCTGAGCCTTTGTGGAGTACACTAGAACCTAAACCTGAGCTTAGACCTGGGAAGTGCACGCAACCCAGGGCCTGATATGGACGGTTCCCCTACAGCGCAACCTGGAGCCTGAGCAGTGTAGACCAGGAAAGCACACACACCATGAGTGGGAGCAAACCCACTGTGGCCCAGACACTGCAAGCACTCCCCACACACGTCAGTGATATTTGTTTGCGGTGTTCCTCCCTCCCCACAGCACAACTGAACAAGTGAGCCTAAATAAGTGACTACCTTCACCCCCTGTATCAGGACAGCACTGAAGAGACTTGCAAACAGAGGAAGCCAAAATAAAAAAGAAGAGGGAGCCACTCTGGAAGTGACAGGTACAACAGATTAAAACCCTGTAGTTAGCATTGACTAAGCATTGGAAGGGGCCTATAGATCTTGAGAAGTATAAACTGGAACAAAGAACTATCTGAAACTGAACTGATCCCACACTGCTGTCAACAACTCCAGAGAAATTCCTAGATATATTTTTATATATTATACTATTACAATTTTAAATTTTAAGTTCTTTATTACTCCTTTAATTTTCATTTTTATAACCTACTATTACCTTGCAAAAAAATCTTATTTTTAAAGCAAGTTTCACATATATATTTTTTATAATTTTTGTGGTTGATTTTGTTTTATATTTTTCATATTGTATTTCTGAGAGTTTAACCTCTACTCTAGATTTTTAATCTTTGCTTTTTGGTATTTGTTATCAATTTTGTACCTTTAAGAATCTAACCTTCAGTACCCATTTTTACTTAGAGGTGTGATTACTGGCCTGATTACTCTCTCCCCTTTTGACTCTTCCTGTTCTCCCCCCAGGTCACCTCTGTCTCCTCCCTCCCTCCGCCCCCTCTTCTCTACTTAACTCTGTGAGTCTCTCTGGGTGTTCCAGGCTGTGGAGAACACTTACGGAACTGATTACTAGCTAGATTGGTCTCTCCCCTTTTGAATGCCCCTCTTCTCCTCCTGGTCACCTCTATCTCCCTCCTCCCTCTTCTCTTCTCCATGTAACTCTGTGAACCTCTCTGGGTGTTCCTCACTGTGGAGAATTGTTTCACTATTAACCTAGATGTTTTATCTTCAGTGGGCTTCCCTGGTGGCTCAGGTAGTAAAACGTCTGCCTGCAATGCAGGAGACCTGGGTTCGATCCCTGGGTTGGGAAGATCCCTTGAGAAGGAAATGCCAACCCACTCCACTATTGTTACCTGGAAAATCCCATGGATGGAGAAGCCTGGTAGGCTACAGTCCATGGGATCACAAAGAGTCAGACACGACTGAACAACTTCACTTTCACTTTATCACCAGTGCTGTATGGATGGGGAAGTCTTGAGACTACTATAAGAATAAGACTGAAAGCCAGAGGCAGGAGGCTTAAATCTAAAACTTGAGAACTCCAGAGAGCTCCTGACTCCAGGGAACATTAATTGACAAGAGCCCATCTGAAAGCCTCCATACTTACACTGAAACCAAGCTCCACCCAAGAGCCAACAAGTTCCAGAGCAAGACATACCACACTAATTCTCCAGCAAATCTCCATGTAACTCTGTGAACCTCTCTGGGTGTGCCTCACTGTGGAGAATTGTTTCACCATTAACCTAGATGTTTTATCATCAGTGGGCTTCCCTGGTGGCTCAGGTAGTAAAGCGTCTGCCTGCAATGCAGGAGACCTGGGTTCAATCCCTGGGTTGGGAAGATCCCTTGGAGAAGGAAATGCCAACCCACTCCACTACTGTTACCTGGAAAATCCCATGGATGGAGAAGCCTGGTAGGCTACAGTTCATGGGGTCACAAAGAGTCAGACACGACTGAACAACTTCACTTTCACTTTATCACCAGTGATATATGGATGGAGAAGTCTTGAGACTACTATAAGAATAAGACTCAAAGCCAGAGGCAGGAGGCTTAAATCTAAAACTTGAGAACTCCAGAGAGCTCCTGACTCCAGGGAACATTAATTGACAAGAGCCCATCTGAAAGCCTCCATACTTACACTGAAACCAAGCTCCACCCAAGAGCCAACAAGTTCCAGAGCAAGACATACCACACTAATTCTCCAGCAATGCAAGAACATAGCACTGAGCATCAAAATACAGGCTTCCCAAAGTCACGCCAAACCCAAAGACACCTCAAAACTCACTATTGGACACTTCATTGCACTCCAGAGAGAAGAGATCCAGCTCCACCCACCAGAACACCAAAGCAAGCTTCCCTAACCAGGAAACCTTGACAAGCCACTCGTCCAACCCCATCCACATGGAGGAACTTCTACAATAAAGAGGGACCACAAACTTCCAGAATACAGAAAGACCACCCTATCAGAGCAATCTAAACAAAATGAAAAGGTAGAGAAATATTCAACAGGTAAAGGAGCATGATAAATGCCCACCAAACCAAACAAAAGAGGAGATGGGGAGTCTACCTGAAAAAGAATTCAGCATAATGATAGTAAAGATGATCCCAAATCTTCAAAACAAAATGGACTTACAGATAAATAGACTAGAGACAAGGATTGAGAAGAGGCAAGAAATATTTAACAAGGTCCTAGAAGAAATAAAAAAGAGTCAATCAATAATGGATAATGAAATAACTGAGATCAAAAGCACTCTGGAGGAGGAGTCTACCTGAAAAAGAATTCAGCATAATGATAGTAAAGATGATCCCAAATCTTCAAAACAAAATGGACTTACAGATAAATAGACTAGAGACAAGGATTGAGAAGAGGCAAGAAATATTTAACAAGGTCCTAGAAGAAATAAAAAAGAGTCAATCAATAACGGATAATGAAATAACTGAGATCAAAAGCACTCTGGAGGGAACCAACAGTAGAATAACTGAGGTGGAAGATAGGATAAGTGAGGTGGAAGATAGAATGGTGGAAATAAATGAAGCAGAGAGGAAAAAAGAAAAAAGACTTAAAAAAAAATGAGGACAACTTCAGAGACCTCTGGGACAATGTGAAATGCCCCCAACATTTGAATCATAGGAGTCCCAGAAGAAGAAGACAAAAAGAAAGGTCATGAGAAAATACTTGAGATAATAGTTGAAAACTTCCTAAAATGGGGAAGGAAATAGCCACCCAAGTCCAAGAAACCCAGAGGGTCCCAAACAGGATAAACTCAAGGCAAAACACCCCAAGACACATATTAATCAAATTAATGAAGGTGAAACACAAAGAGCAAATATTAAAAGAAAAATATTTAAAAAAAAAAACCACAGGCCAATATCACTGATGAACATAGATGCAAAAATCCTTAACAAAATTCTAGCTAACAGAATCCAACAACATATTAAAAAGATCATACATTATGAAAAAGTGGATTATATCCCAGAGATGCAAGGATTCTTCAATATTCACAAATCAATTAATGTGATACACCACATTAACAAATTGAAAGATAAAAACCATATGATTATCTCAATAGATGCAGAGAAAACCTTTAACAAAATTCAACATCAATTTATGACTAAAAAAGAAACCCTCCAGGAAAGCAGGCATAGAAGGAACATACCTCAACATAATAAAAGCCATATATAATAAACCCAGGGCAAATATTATCCTCAATGGTGAAAAATTGAAACCATTTCCCCTAAAGTCAGGAACAAGACAAGGATGCCCACTCTCACCACTACTATTCAACATAGTTTTGAAAGTTTTATCCACAGCAATTAGAAAAGAAAAAGAAATAAAAGGAATCCAGATTGGAAAGGAAGTAAAACTCTGACTGTTTGCAAATGATATGAACCTCTACATAGAAAACCCTAATGACACTACCAGAAAATTACTAGAGCTAATCAATGAATATAGTAAAGTTGAAGGATATAAAATTAACACACATAAATCCCTTGCATTCCTATACACTAACAATGAGAAAACAGAAAGAGAAATTGAGAAAACAGAAAGAGAAATTAAGAAAACAATTCCATTCATCATTGCGACAAAAAGAATAAAATACTTAAGAATAAATCTATCCAAAGAAACAAAAGACCTATATATAGAAAACTATAAAACACTGATGAAAGAAATCAAAGATAACACAAATAGATAGAGAAATAGACCATGTTCATGGATCGGAAAAATCAATATAGTAAAAATGAATATACTACCCAAAGCAATCTATAGATTCAATGCAATCCCTATCAAGTTACCAATGATATTTTTCAGAGAACTAGAACAAATAATTTCACAATTTGTATGGAAATTAAAAAAACCTCTAATAGCCAAAGCAATCTTGAGAAAGAAGAATGAAACTGGAGGAATAAACCTGCCTGACTTCAGTCTCTAATACGAAGCTACAGAAGACTTCTTAAAAAACTGGAAATAGAACTGCCATATGACCCAGTAATCCCACTGCTGGGCATATACACTGAGGAAACCAGAATTGAAAGAGACACATGTACCTCAATGTTCATCACAGCACTGTTTACAATAGCTGGGACATGGAAGCATCCTAGATTTCCATCAGCAGACGAATGGATAAGAAAGCTGAGGTACATATACACAATGGAATATTACCCAGCTGTTAAAAAGAATGCATTTGAATCAGTTCTAATGAGGTGGATGAAACTGGAGCCTATTGTACAGAGTGAGGTAAGTTAGAAAGAAAAACACCAATACAGTATATTAACGCATATATGTATGGAATTTAGAAAGATGGTAACAATGATCCTATATGTGAGACAGCAAAAGAGACACAGATGTAAAGAACAGACTTTTGGACTCTGTGGGAGAAGGCAAGGGTGGGATGATTTGAGAGAATAACATTGAAACATGTATATTACCATATGTGAAATAGATCGACAATCCAGGTTCAATGCATGAGACAGGGTGCTCAGGGCTGGTACACTGTGCTGATCTCTGGACCTGCTGTAGTGGCAGCTCAGATTCTAACCTGGTCCTACTCCTGTGTGTTCTTGCCTCCAGTGTCCATAGCTTTCAAAATTAGTGTGTTTTCTTTTGTTGGAGCTCTCAATGACCTTTTATATATTCCATAGACATAGAGTCTGCCTCGTTGATTGCGTGGATTTAATCTGCAGCTTGTACAGCTGGTGGGAAGGTTTTGGGTCTTCCTTAGCCATACTGCCACTAGGTTCCAACTGTGGTTTTATTTCCACCTCTGCATGTGGTTTGTCCACTGGAGTTTGCTCCTGAGGCTGCCCTGGAGGACTTGTGTTTGCCCCTGTGAGGGCCAGGTGTGGAGGGGGTGCAGCTGCTTGGATTGCAGGGGTTCTGGCAGCATCAGGTACTCAGGGGAGTTGGCCGCTGAGGCAGCAGGAAATATAGTGATCTAGAAGGGTATGGCAACCAGTATTGGCCAATACATCCCAGTATTCTTGCCTGGAGAACCCCACTCCCTGACAGAGACGCCTGGCAGGCCACAGTATACTGGGTCGCAAAGAGTCGGACACTACCAAAGTGACCCTTTGCACATAGATGCAAGATTTTTTTCCCTATGGCAGCTCTGCCCCACCCAGTGAGAGTTGAGCAAGAGGGTAGCGCAGCTGCTTGGCTTGAGGCGACCCTGGTGGCGCCAAGTGTGGAGGGACATGGACTGCCTCCAATGCAGGAGTTACAGCCCTATCAGAGTCTTTTTGCCAGTCTCTTGTAGCTGGCGATCAGAAGGCCTCTTCGGCCAGTCTTTCTCTGTAGATTCACCCATTCAGGCACTTAGAGATTCACCCATTCAGGCACTTAGAGGTCTTCCTTGCCTGGGGTCCTTTTCTGTTTTTCAGCATGTCAGGCACATAGAGGGGCCCCCCTAGCTGGGATCCTACTCTGTAGATCAGCTCATCAGTCATTTGAAGGAGCACCCTGGGTGGGTTCCTGCTCTGTAGTTCAGTGCGTCCGGCATTCGATGGGCCAGCCTCTCTATTGTTCAGCTGCCAATGCTGGCCTGTGAAGGGAGAGAGGCTACGGTGATGGCTCTACCCCCTACATGCGATTCAGCAGTATCGCCTTGCTTCCATGGCTACCTGGCTTTCCTTGACAGGCATTTTCCACCACAATCTCCTCCTCACATCCCCTTGAGCCATCTCTCTGCAGTCAACAGCAGCCCTCACCCCGGGATGTCTCCATAATCCCTAAACTCGAGCTCCCAGCCGCTGCACCTTCCAGAGGACCAGCATCCCTGTCTGGGCTATGTATGGATGAAGCAAGGACTGTTTGATTCTCATTCCATTTAAGCTGCCACAGACCAGCTGTTTCACTCTCAGCTTTAAATGTTTCTCCTCTGACTCAGGCAATTGCCCTGATGTGGGGATCGGACCCTTGCTGCAGTTCCCTACCTGCCAAAGGCAGGTGCAGTCCTACTAACATGCCTGTTTTTCTCCCTAGTTCCTTCATCCAACCAAGTTTTGCATGCTTCTATATATTCTTTTCCCCTCAGTCAGGTACTCCTGTCCACTCTCAGCTGGTGTTCTGCATGTACTTCTGTGTCTGAAGGTGTATTCCTGATGTATCTGTGGAAAGAGATGTACTCCACATCCACCTCCTCCTCTGCCAGCTTGTTCTCCTATCTATTCCCAGTTTTTTAAGGAATCTCCACACTATTCTCCACAGTGGCTATACCAGTTTAACCACAGCTGTCATTGACTCCCATGTCCTCCTTTTACCCCCCTCTGACTCAGCCCTAACCCTGAAGGGGCCAGGGAGGTGGGACTGGGAAGGCTACAGAAGACCAGAGGGAGAAATACTTTCCTGGGGGTCCAGTGGTTAAGAAGTCATCTTCCATCACAGAGCACCGAACTGAGCTCCCTGTTATCAAGAAGATTCCCAGGAGCTATCTATTTATACATGGTAGTATACACATATCAACCCTACTCTTTCAATTCACCCCACTCTCATGAACTAGAGGGGTGGGATGGGGTGGGGTGGTAGGGAGACTCAAAAGGGAGGGGATATATGTATACTTACAGTTTATTCACGTTGTTGTACAACAGAAACTAACATTACATTGTAAAGCATTTATCCTCCAATTTAAAAAAATAGAATATATGTCAATGCTGTATATTGTCACCCTGCTTATTTAACATATATGCAGAGTATATCATGAGAAATGTTGGACTGGATGAAGCACAAGCTGGAATCAAGATTGCCGGAAAAAATATCAATAACTTCAGGTATGCCTATGACACCACACTTATGGCAGAACACGAAGAAGAACTAAAGACCTTCTTGATGAAAGTGAAAGAGGAGAGTGAAAAAGCTGGCTTAAAACCCAACATTTAGAAAACTAAGATCATGGCATCTGGTCCTATCACTTCATGGCAAATAGATGGGGAAACAGTGGAAACAGTGAAAGACTTAATTTGGGGGGCTCCAAAAACACTACAGATGGTGACTGCTGCCATGAAATTAAAAGATGCTTGCTCCTTGAAAGAAAAGTTATGATCAACCTAGACAGCATATTAAAAAGCAGAGACATTACTTTTCCAATAAAGGTCCATCTAGTCAAGGCTATGGTTTTTCCAGTAGTCATGTGTGTATGTGAGAGTTGGACAATGAAGAAAGCTGAGTGCTGAAGAATTGACGTTTTTGAACTGTGGTGTTGGAGAAGACTCTTGAGAGTCCCTTGGATTGCAAGGAGATCCAACCAGTCCAACTTAAAGGAAATCAGTCCTGAATATTCATTGGAAGGACTGGTGCTGAAGCTGAAACTCCAATACTTTTGCTACCTGGTGTGAAGAACTGACTCACTGGAAAAGACCCTGATGCTGGGAAAGATTGAAGGCAGGAGGAGAAGAAGACGACAGATGAGATGGTTGGATGGCATCACCGACTCAATGGACATGAGTTTGAGTAAACTCCAGGAGCTGGTGATGGACAGGGAGGGCTGGTGAACTGCAGTCCTTGGGGTCACAAAGAGTTGGACGTGACTGAGAGATTGAACTGAACTGAAATGAGCTTTCCAGATGGAGCTAGTGGTAAAGAACCTGCTGCCAATGCAGGAGACATGAGACATTTGGGTTCGATCCCTGGGTTGGGAAGATCTCCTGGAGGAGGGCATGGCAACTCACTCCAGTATTCTTACCTGGAGAATCCCATGGACAGAGGAGCCTGGCGGGCTACAGTCCACGGAGTTGCAAAGAGCTACCCATGACTGAAGGAAGTAACTTAGCACAGCAGACAGAATCTACCTTCCAGTGCAGATCCCTGGTCAGGGAACTAAGTTCCCACATGCCTTGCAACAACTAAACCCACCTACAAGCTACAACAAAAGATCCCACATGCTGCAACTAGGACCTGAGGCAGGCAAATAAATAAATAAAAGAATAGATATTTTAAATAAATAAAATGCTAGATACCTTTTTACAAAATGACCAGAGCATGAAATTGGAAAAATTGTCTGAATCCTCTATCCTTGCAGGGCTTCCATCTTAAGGTATCCCAGTCAGGAACAGGAGAAACTTCAGCTTTCAATATTGTGTAGAGTTTTGGCTAGTGAACTATATTGGACATTTTTAATACTGAGTCAGGACTATTTGGGGGTCTAAAATTGTCTAGAACTCCTTTTTACTATCCAACAGAAATTTTTAAGGAGTTACTGAGCTGCTTAAGATTTCAGCCAAGAGGAAGGATAAAGGGAATGGCATATCAGACAGTAGAAGGAAAGAATAAAGTCTCTTGAGGAGCTTGTCTCGTTCAAAGTTAAAGTTACACACATCGGGGCAGGTCTGGGAAGATGAAAACTCTGACTTCTCCAAGCCAAGCAGGCACTGATTAAAAACCAAGTAGCCATGATTCTAGAATTACTGTCAGTAAAAGAAATGGAGCAATAAAAAATATCTGTTCCACGTAACATTCTTATAGTCTTAAAAATAATAACTATTCAGCCTATCTAATTACAAACAAAATATCTTCCTCTAATAAATGTCTTCTGCCACATTCTTTCCTTCAGGGTTATTACCCAGAATTTAAACATCCGATTTTCCACTTCATTTGGTACTGTGGCATTCATTCTTCACTGAATGAAAGCCATCTCTCTGCAGGAGGTCCTTTAGTTAAATAATGTCACATGATCAATAAGATAGACTGGCCATTCCTTGCAAATGACTTGGGGCTGTGTTTCTCCCTGGCCCGGGGGCAGCAAGCAGCACACAGTGGGAAAGGTTGGTGTGTTTACTTGACCAAGTGGTTCAAGTTCATACATAGGTGTTTTGCACAGGTGTTCATGGCAACAACTACCATGGAAGATGTAGGTCTCCCTTTCTGGATCAGGATGCTACTATCTCCCCTTGGTTCTCTACTGCTCTGACATTTTGTTGCTTCTGTTTAATCACTAAGTCACATCCTTGTGACCCCATAGATTGTAGCCCTCCAGCCTCCTCTGTTCATAGGATTTCCTAGGTGAGAATATTGGAGTGAGTTGCCATTTCCTTCTCCAGAGGATCTTCCTGATTCAGGGATCGCACTCAAGTCTCTTGCACTGGCAGGCGGGCTCTTTACTGCTGAGTCACAGTGAAAACCCTTGTTCTCTGTTGATGTTCCCAGAATAACTCCTTTCCCTCTTTCTACCCTTCAGGATTGGTTGGTCCCACTCATCTGCCAGTGGCCACTCCCTTGCTCCCTCTGCCTGCTCTCACTGAGTTTCAACCACCTCATCAACCTCCACCTCTGTCCTAAGCTTCATCCAGGTCCACTCATTTATCTAATCCATTGCTTTTCAACCATGACTGCACAGAAGAAAGACCCATGCTGATTTCCAAAAGTACCAATACCTGGGTTTCTTTCTCATCTGCCTGGATCTGAGTGTCTGAGAGAGCGTGAGATCAGTACCTTCTGATTGCCCTCACAGATGTCAGCACACCAGCAACTCACGCCTCTCCTTTCTCCTGCTGGGTTTGTGTATTTCCCCAAGATGCCAGTCTCATCACAATGGTTCAGTAGTAACATCCTTGAGGATATACACACATGACCCCGTGGCCCCCAAGTGGATGATGATCACCCCAGAGGGACTCTGTGGAAAGACAAATGGCCAGGAATCAATAGCTGAAGCTTCTGGATGAGACATATGCCATCAGCATGGTGCTCTGGGGACTCTCCACTGGCCTTTCTCTTCCCCTGACAAAGAGAAGCCTGACTCAGGTAGAGGGCACTTTCATGCTTCATGAACCCAGGTTCTTACTAATTTNTAAAGGAAATCAGTCCTGAATATTCATTGGAAGGACTGGTGCTGAAGCTGAAACTCCAATACTTTTGCTACCTGGTGTGAAGAACTGACTCACTGGAAAAGACCCTGATGCTGGGAAAGATTGAAGGCAGGAGGAGAAGAAGACGACAGATGAGATGGTTGGATGGCATCACCGACTCAATGGACATGAGTTTGAGTAAACTCCAGGAGCTGGTGATGGACAGGGAGGGCTGGTGAACTGCAGTCCTTGGGGTCACAAAGAGTTGGACGTGACTGAGAGATTGAACTGAACTGAAATGAGCTTTCCAGATGGAGCTAGTGGTAAAGAACCTGCTGCCAATGCAGGAGACATGAGACATTTGGGTTCGATCCCTGGGTTGGGAAGATCTCCTGGAGGAGGGCATGGCAACTCACTCCAGTATTCTTACCTGGAGAATCCCATGGACAGAGGAGCCTGGCGGGCTACAGTCCACGGAGTTGCAAAGAGCTACCCATGACTGAAGGAAGTAACTTAGCACAGCAGACAGAATCTACCTTCCAGTGCAGATCCCTGGTCGGGGAACTAAGTTCCCACATGCCTTGCAACAACTAAACCCACCTACAAGCTACAACAAAAGATCCCACATGCTGCAACTAGGACCTGAGGCAGGCAAATAAATAAATAAAAGAATAGATATTTTAAATAAATAAAATGCTAGATACCTTTTTACAAAATGACCAGAGCATGAAATTGGAAAAATTGTCTGAATCCTCTATCCTTGCAGGGCTTCCATCTTAAGGTATCCCAGTCAGGAACAGGAGAAACTTCAGCTTTCAATATTGTGTAGAGTTTTGGCTAGTGAACTATATTGGACATTTTTAATACTGAGTCAGGACTATTTGGGGGTCTAAAATTGTCTAGAACTCCTTTTTACTATCCAACAGAAATTTTTAAGGAGTTACTGAGCTGCTTAAGATTTCAGCCAAGAGGAAGGATAAAGGGAATGGCATATCAGACAGTAGAAGGAAAGAATAAAGTCTCTTGAGGAGCTTGTCTCGTTCAAAGTTAAAGTTACACACATCGGGGCAGGTCTGGGAAGATGAAAACTCTGACTTCTCCAAGCCAAGCAGGCACTGATTAAAAACCAAGTAGCCATGATTCTAGAATTACTGTCAGTAAAAGAAATGGAGCAATAAAAAATATCTGTTCCACCTAGCATTCTTATAGTCTTAAAAATAATAACTATTCAGCCTATCTAATTACAAACAAAATATCTTCCTCTAATAAATGTCTTCTGCCACATTCTTTCCTTCAGGGTTATTACCCAGAATTTAAACATCCGATTTTCCACTTCATTTGGTACTGTGGCATTCATTCTTCACTGAATGAAAGCCATCTCTCTGCAGGAGGTCCTTTAGTTAAATAATGTCACATGATCAATAAGATAGACTGGCCATTCCTTGCAAATGACTTGGGGCTGTGTTTCTCCCTGGCCCGGGGGCAGCAAGCAGCACACAGTGGGAAAGGTTGGTGTGTTTACTTGACCAAGTGGTTCAAGTTCATACATAGGTGTTTTGCACAGGTGTTCATGGCAACAACTACCATGGAAGACATTCTTATAGTCTTAAAAATAATAACTATTCAGCCTATCTAATTACAAACAAAATATCTTCCTCTAATAAATGTCTTCTGCCACATTCTTTCCTTCAGGGTTATTACCCAGAATTTAAACATCTGATTTTCCACTTCATTTGGTACTGTGGCATTCATTCTTCACTGAATGAAAGCCATCTCTTTGCAGGAGGTCCTTTAGTTAAATAATGTCACATGATCAATAAGATAGACTGGCCATTCCTTGCAAATGACTTGGGGCTGTGTTTCTCCCTGGCCCGGGGGCAGCAAGCAGCACACAGTGGGAAAGGTTGGTGTGTTTACTTGACCAAGTGGTTCAAGTTCATACATAGGTGTTTTGCACAGGTGTTCATGGCAACAACTACCATGGAAGCTGTAGGTCTCCCTTTCTGGATCAGGATGCTACTATCTCCCCTTGGTTCTCTACTGCTCTGACGTTTTGTTGCTTCTGTTTAATCACTAAGTCACGTCCTTGTGACCCCATAGATTGTAGCCCTCCAGCCTCCTCTGTTCATAGGATTTCCTAGGTAAGAATATTGGAGTGAGTTGCCATTTCCTTCTCCAGAGGATCTTCCTGATTCAGGGATCGCACTCAAGTCTCCTGCACTGGCAGGCGGGCTCTTTACTGCTGAGTCACAGTGAAAACCCTTGTTCTCTGTTGATGTTCCCCAGAATAACTCCTTTCCCTCTTTCTACCCTTCAGGATTGGTTGGTCCCACTCATCTGCCAGTGGCCACTCCCTTGCTCCCTCTGCCTGCTCTCACTGAGTTTCAACCACCTCATCAACCTCCACCTCTGTCCTAAGCTTCATCCAGGTCCATTCATTTATCTAATCCATTGCTTTTCAACCATGACTGCACAGAAGAAAGACCCATGCTGATTTCCAAAAGTACCAATACCTGGGTTTCTTTCTCATCTGCCTGGATCTGAGTGTCTGAGAGAGCGTGAGATCAGTACCTTCTGATTGCCCTCACAGATGTCAGCACACCAGCAACTCACGCCTCTCCTTTCTCCTGCTGGGTTTGTGTATTTCCCCAAGATGCCAGTCTCATCACAATGGTTCAGTAGTAACATCCTTGAGGATATACACACATGACCCCGTGGCCCCCAAGTGGATGATGATCACCCCAGAGGGACTCTGTGGAAAGACAAATGGCCAGGAATCAATAGCTGAAGCTTCTGGATGAGACATATGCCATCAGCATGGTGCTCTGGGGACTCTCCACTGGCCTTTCTCTTCCCCTGACAAAGAGAAGCCTGACTCAGGTAGAGGGCACTTTCATGCTTCATGAACCCAGGTTCTTACTAATTTGCTGTTGTTCAATCACTAAGTCATGTCCGATTCTTTGTGACCCATGGACTGCAGCACACCAGGCTTCCCTGTCCTTCACCATCTTCCAGAGTTTTCTCAAACTCATGTCCATTGAGTTGGTGATGCCATCCAATCATCTCATCCTCTATCATCCCCTTCTCCTCCTGCCCTCAATCTTTCCCAGAATCAGGGTCTTTTCCAATGAGTTGGTTCTTCCCATCTGGTGGCCAAAGTATTGGAGCTTCAGCATCAGTCCTTCCAATGAATATTCAAGGTTGATTTCCTTTAGGACTGACTGGTTTGATCTCCTTTCAGTCCAAGAGTCTTCTCTAGCACCACAATTCAAAAGCACCAATTCTTCTATTCTCAGCCTTCTTTATGGTCCAATCACATCTGTACATGGCTACTGGAAAAATCATAGCTTTGACTATACAGACCTTGATGTCTCTCCTTTTTAATACACTGTCTAGGTTGGTCATAGCTTTTCTTGCCTTTGTTTTCAGTGGGGCCACTCTCTCTTCTCTCATGTAGCCGTGAAAGTTTCTTTTTTCTTTCTCTTTTTATAAAATTTTATTTTAAAATAAAATCCTTCAGTCTCTACCCTATGGAATTTCCATGAGGCAAATAGCTTATTGACCCAAGGAGCTACAGTTTTTCAAGAAGACATGGGTAGTTATAATGGGTAAATGCGCCAGGAGATAATTAGCTGTAAATTCCACCCTGTAGGGGTAGAAAAAAGCTTCATGGAGGTGGTAACTTTTGTTCTACAACTTAAATTAGGTGTTTATTAATATCAAATGATAAAAATAAAGGGAAAATAGAAGTTAGAAAAATACCTGGAGAGTGGGGATATGTAGAGGTAGTAAAGCAAAAATCAGAAAGCAAAAGTGAAAAGAATGCAGAGAAGGCTGCCTGCAGGTGGACACAGCGTCTGGAATTTCACAAACAGGTGAGTGAGGCTTAGGAAATCAAATGGAGAAGGTGCAAGACAAAGCCAAGCAGATGGAGAAACCCAGACAGAAAGCTGCTTCCACCCAAGCACCCTCTCCTGTAACAGCTGCGGAGGCAAACAGAGACCCTGGTTTCCCACCTGTCTTTGCATTTCTCCAAAACTTGTGTTGGAAGAAGAGAGTAATATCTTCCAAATANATGCACAGAGAGAAGGCTGCCTGCAGGTGGACACAGCGTCTGGAATTTCACAAACAGGTGAGTGAGGCTTAGGAAATCAAATGGAGAAGGTGCAAGACAAAGCCAAGCAGATGGAGAAACCCAGACAGAAAGCTGCTTCCACCCAAGCACCCTCTCCTGTAACAGCTGCGGAGGCAAACAGAGACCCTGGTTTCCCACCTGTCTTTGCATTTCTCCAAAACTTGTGTTGGAAGAAGAGAGTAATATCTTCCAAATATTTGGCCTGTCACAAGTTGAAAATTTGTTCACATCTCCTTGCTGCTGCTACTGCTAAGTCACTTCAGTCATGTCTGACTTTGTGCGACCCCTAGATGGCACCCCACCAGGCTGCCCCGTCCCTGGGATTCTCCAGGCAAGAACACTGGAGTGGGTTGCCATTTCCTTCTCCAATGAGTGAAAGTGAAAAGTGAAAGTGAAGTCATTCAGTCGTGTTTGACTCTTCCCAACCCCATGGACTGCAGCCCACCAGGCTCCTCCATCCATGGGATTTTCCAGGCAAGAACACTGGAGTGGGGTGCCATCGCCTTCTTCATCACATCTCCTTAAAGCAAAGCAAAGTGAAGTCGCTCAGTCGTGTCCGACTCTTTGCGGCCCCATAGACTGTAGCCTACAAGGCTCCTCTGTCCATGGGATTTTCCAGGCAATAGTACTGGAGTGGATTGCCATTTCCTTCTCCAGGGGATCTTCCCAACCCAGGGCTCGAACCCAGGCCTCCTGCATTGTAGACAGACGCTTTACCATCTGAGCCACCAGGGAAGTCCTTACTGGTCCTCTATTTAACATGGTCAAGAGTGCTATAGGGACTTCCCGTGTAGTCCAGCAATTAAGACTCATGCTTCCACTGCAGGGGCCACAGGTTCAGTCCTTGGTCAAGTAAGCAAGATCCCACATGCCATGCAGTGTGGCCAAAAAGTAAAAATGTTTTGTTTTAATCGCTAAGTTGTGTCTGACTCTGCGATCCCATGGACTGGCAAACTCTTGCCAGGCTCCACTGCCCATAGGATTTTCCAAGCAAGAACACTGGAGTGAGTTGCCATTCCTGTCTCCAAGATCCCACATGCAGTATGGTGTGGTTAAAAAGCAAAAATAATAATTTTTAAATAAATGAATAAAAGCTATAAATCCTTAACATGAGTCATCCACAAAAAGGAATAAGAAGTTTAACTATAACAAAGTTGAAGTTTAATATAATGAAGTCTAATTCACACAGAAAAATATTTTTATTTAAAAAAAAGGCAATTTCTGTCTCTATAGACAGGCAATTGTGCAATTCTAATTGTGCAAACTCTAGCTCCTGGTCTGCTTGCCCAGAATCACTCACTGAGGGAGGGGGACAGGTGGAGGGAGCAGAAGGGGACAGAGGGGCAGGGAGAGGCAAGTCTCAGGAAGAATGAGGGACATCCCTGAGCACGAATTTTTTAACGTCTTCATGCCCCTATAACAGAATAAATGGCTGTTTTAAACCACATGTTTCTAAAAGACAAATAGCATTTGCAGAATTAGAGAAATTCTAAGGATGTGAGACTGTGCCCAATTATTGCAGCCCGGAGTGAGTGACGATGACCAGCCTCTCATAAAGGGTCTTTATAATTGAGCCCCAGATAGACCCCTAACTAGGGCAGCACCGCTGGGTACCTCTCCGACTCGGTGCATTTTAATTGCTTATGCTGGCATTTATCTGATGTCTCTGGTCTGTCTCAGAGTCCTTTCATAATCATTCTATCTGACCACAAGCAGGTACAAAGGAAAAATTAGCCATTTCACCTCCTGAAGGCAGGTGTACTATTTTACATATATTTGGTGTTTAAATTTTAATGAAGGCAGAAGTAGGATGGAATATGGACAGAAGTGGGGTGAGCAGAAAGAGAAACTGTTTTGGAAAAAAAAAACAGGTGGGGTGGCAGAAGGGGAGGCTCAGGGAGACAGCCAATGGACCTGCCTACGGATAGATGGATGTCCCCGCGACGCCGATGGTCAGAGGCCGGCAGTCAGAGCGGCAAGATGGCTTCAGGCGCCCAGCAGGCAGGGTGCGAGGCTGCGGGGTGGGAGAGCCGTGAAGTCAGCACGCTGCCCTTACGTGTTGCGATAGCTCGCTGCGTCCCAAAGCGGTTTGCTTGGCCGAGGGCCACACGGCTCCTCTCCCACCTGCTGGCAGCTTTCTGAAACGCAGGGCACCCCTGGAAGCCCGGCTCTGCTTGACTTCCTCTTATTTGGAAACCAAACAACGTGGCACAGAAAAGGCTCTGAGTAAGGCTGAACGAGTCCCATCCCTCACGTCGCTTGGGCAGTGTATCTCCACCTCCACGGGAAGTTCTAGGCTGTATGGGAGAACAGAAGGTTATGGAGTGGATGGTCAATCTTTCATGATGTCAACTCAGCAGCAATTTTGAATGAAACCTTCCACTCAGTTCCAGATATAACTTCACTTTCTCATTAGAAACAACAGAGAGAACCCTATTGCTGTTTGGGGGGACTGAGGTGCTTTGATATCCAAAAAGCTCACCGCTCAGACACTGAGAGGGTGTTCTTTGCACTTGAGGATTTTAGCCAAAGAATAGTCCTCTGACCACAACTTTGACCCTTCAAATTAGGAGCTGTACCTTCTAGAAAGGGGTGGCAGGACTTGGGCTGTGAAAAGGAGAGAATGGAACTTTGCCTGCACCTTCACAGATGGACCAATGGACTCCTGGACCAGAAAAAATGAAACTTTAAGTCTTATCCAACACAGAGTGAACTTGACCATCTCATTTCCTGTGTCTTGACCAGCAAATTGATGGACTTGGCTGTTTTCAGGAAAAGGAGTGCAAATGGGGACTCCAAACATGGGAGACTGGGAAGGATTAATTGGTTTGAATCAGTCAGCCAGCACCTTGAATCCAGAAGCAAATACAAAGAAGCACGTAAAATTTGACAAAATGGGAAATCAATGGTATAAATAATCTTATCTGCAAAACAGAAATAGAGACACAGATGTAGAGCATAAATGTATGGGCATCAAGGGGGGAAAGTCGGTGTGGGAGGGACTGGAAGATTGGGACTGACATATACAGTACTACTGTTGACATATACACACTGCTAAGTATAAAACGAATAACTAATGAGAACCTACGTGTAGCACAGGGAACTCTACTCAGTGCTTTGTGATGGGAAAGAAATCCAAAAAAAGAGGAGATATATGTATATGAATAGCTGATTCATTTTTCTGTACAACAGAAACTAACACAGCATTGTAAAGCAACTATACTCCAATAAAAGTTAATTTAAAAAAAAAGAGAATAAAGACCTTCATTGTTATGTTCTAACATAATAACATTAAGTTGCCTACACTGACCAAGAATGGGATGGCGGTGGTTTAGCCGCTAAGGTGTGTCTGACTCTTGTGACCTCATGGATTGTACCCCACCAGGCTCCTCTGTCCATGAGATTTCCCAGGCAAGAATACTGGAGTAGGTTGCCATTTCTTTCTCCAGGGAATCTTCCTGACCCAGGAATCAAACCCAGATCTCCTGCATTGCAGGCAGATTCTTTACTGACTGGGTTACAAGGGAAGCCCCAAAATAGTTGGGTAAAAAAGGGGGTCCCTTCATGAAATAGTCCAAGAAGCTCATCATAAATTGGTAACCGCCAGCCCTCGCCAAAGAGGTGGTAACATTTTGGTGTCATCAGGGAAGCAGTATTTTCGGAGAGTCAGGTTGTAGAAAGACTGGGATACGGTGTACATGGTGCGTCTCAAAGTGTGGGCCCTGGAGCAGCAGCGGCAGCCTCACTTGGGAACTTAAGAAGGCCATTGCTGGTTCCCACCCCACACCCACTGACTAGGAATTCTGGAAGGTGGCCGAGCTACCTGAGTTTTTAGCAAGCCCTCCAGGCACCCCAAGCTTGAGGACCACTGAGCTCCTAGCAACAGCTAGAAAAACACCTAATGGGTTGTGCTGCCTGTTCCCACCAGGTAGTGCCAACACCTGCCTCAGAGAAACCAAAGAAAATGTGCACCAAAAATGGCCTTTTTGTTCTCTGAGTTGCAAGCCTTTGTCCAGGAGAATCTCAACCAGTGGCTTCCTTCTCGCTGTAGCAATGCCTTCTCTGTTCCCTAGAAACCAAGGCAGGGATGGCCACGTGCTCCACGTGGGACAGGAAGAGGGAGTAAAGGAAGTAAACGGACAGGAAGAGGTTCCATCCGTGGCCCCTGCAGGTCATCTCCTGGAGTCACCTGCCTCCCTCTGCTGCCTGTCCTTCTGGAAGGGGTCCCTTGGCGGGGAAGCTTTCCCTGGAACTCTGGGGCTCCTCGATGGTTGGGGCACCTTCACTGAGCCCAAACAGACTGCCTGAGAGCTGGTGACCCATGAGCACTGCTAAGCTGGTATATAGGGCTCAGGGGTTGTGTAGAGAAGCAGAGAGCAAGTGGGCCTGCTCACCTGCTTGCCCAGGGGGCATCTGGAGGAGAGAGGAGATGGGATGGAGAGGAGAAGGCTATGGGGTAGTGGCCATTCCTGCACCATATGAAGGACTGGGCTTGAGCAGAGGGGCTGGACTGGAGCTGAGAGAGCTGTGCCCATGAGACACTTATTCATGGAGACTTTGGGCGCCAGGAGCACCCTGGAGGCCCAGGACCAGAGCAGGTGCCCATGTGGCTGAGATAGTGAGAAGCCAGCTCCTGGGCAGAGGCAGCCCTGCTCTCCCAGACAACAGAGAGCTGAAGGGGATGGGGCTGGGACAGGAGCCTTGGGTAGACTTTCCTCCCCTCACCGCCACATACCCTAAGGCTTTCTAGGAAAGTTCCTGGAGACTCGAGGGAAGGCCGAGGGTCCTGGGAGCCACCTTGGAGATGCACTGCTCAGACCTTCCTGCCGGAAGAAAGCCTGGAGCAGTTGACCTCCAGCTGCGTCACCTTCAGGACCACTTCAGCCATTACCTGGTGCCAAGCTCGCCAGGGCTACTCAAGCAACGATGAGCTTTCTCAGGGGGGCAGGGCAATCTGAGGCTCTTCCCACCCTTCCTCTTTGCTCTTTCCTTGGCTTCACAAGTGTCGCTCAGCGTCACAATCTGAGGCTTCCCCCCTCCACCCTGGTTCTCTGTTCCTNGAGCTTTCTCAGGGGGGCAGGGCAATCTGAGGCTCTTCCCACCCTTCCTCTTTGCTCTTTCCTTGGCTTCACAAGTGTCGCTCAGCGTCACAATCTGAGGCTTCCCCCCTCCACCCTGGTTCTCTGTTCCTCCTTGACTTCCCAGTAAATCTCTGGGCTTCCTATTCCACCTTGACACCTGCTTCCTGGAAGACCTGGAGGGACACATCCTGCTAAGAAGAAGGCTGAGAACCAGCATAGTTCTGACAGTGAGATCTTGGTACCCCTGCTCAGGCTGGGGGAGCTGGGGTGGGGGGCAGTGGCTGGACTCATGGCCACACCTTTCCCACTATGTACAAATATAATGGCATCACTTAACGCTTATGCACCAGTCACCTCACAACTCTTCATGAGCTGTCACTCATTTAATTCCTGCCACAATCCAATGAAGGTGAAAGTGTTTGTCACTCAGTTGTGTCCAACTCTTTGTGACCCCATAGACTGTAACTCACCAGGCTCCCCTATCCATGGCATTCTCTAGGCAAGAATACCAGAGTGGGTAGCCATTCCCTTCTCCAGGGCATGTTTTCGACCCAGGGATTGAACCCAGGTCTCCTGCATTGCAGGCAGATTCTTTACCATCTGAGCCAGCAGGAGAGCCTCACAGTCCAATGAAGGAGGCTGCTAATCTCATCTCTATTTCAGGGGTGAGAAAAATGACATACAAAAAGGTGAACCAACTTGCCCAGAGTCACAAAGCTACTAAGCACTGGAAGAAGGATACCAGCACAGGCCCCGCCCCACGCAGCCTCTCATTGACCCATATGTGTCCTCCTGAAGATAAGAATTACTTCCTGTCTATGTTTGCCCACAGTGCCCAGTACATCATTGGCTGCAAGTAGACAGCATATTCAAAAGCAGAGACATTACTTTGTCAACAAAGGTCCATCTAGTCAAGGCTATGGTTTTTCCAGTGGTCATGTATGGATGTGAGAGTTGGACTATAAAGAAAGCTGAGCGCCAAAGAATTGATGCTTTTGAACTGTGGTGTTGGAGAAGACTCTTGAGAGTCCCCTGGAGTGCAAGGAGATCCAACCAGTCCATCCTAAAGAAGATCAGTCCTGAATATTTATTGGAAGGACTGCTGCTGAAGCTGAAACTCTAATACTCTGGCCACCTGATGCGAAGAGCTGACTCACTAGAAAAGACCCTGATGCTGGGAAAGATTGAAGGCAGGAAGAGAAGGGGACGACAGAGGATGAGATGGTTGGATGGCATCACCAACTCAGCGGACATGGGTTTGGGTGGACTCTGGGATTTGGTGATGGACAGGGAGGCCTGGTGTGATGTGGTTCATGGGGTTGCAAAGAGTTAGATATGACTGAGCTATTGAACTGAACTGAACCGAAACAGTTAATGGATAAATAAAGGGAAGTTCAAGCACCATGATTTCATTGGTTCCCAATCTGTGGGCAGCTACAGCTGTATTGTGAGATGTCCTTAGCCCACAACTGGAAAAATAATTCTTTGCACGTTTATCCATAATGTTTTTTAAATGTATAATGTGTAGAAGCTATTGTGATAAATAAAATTTATTGTAAGAGGTTGATGAGTTCATGGGCTTCCCTTGTGGCTCAGTGGTAAAGAATCTGCCTGCAATATGGGAGATGCAGGAGACATGGGTTGGATCTCTGGTTCAGAAAGATCCTCTGGAGGGGAGGATGGCAAACCACTCCAGTATTCTTGCCTGGAGAATCCTGTGGACAGAGGAGCCTGGCAGGCTATAGTCCATAGGGTTACAAAGAGTTGGACAAGACTGAAGCAACTTAGCATTCATACATGACTTCATGGTTGTTTTCTGGTTGCTGTTTCTATTTCATTCACATCAGATACTGGAAGTTCAAAAACCACTGGGTAACATTTCATGACATTTGGCCACATTTAAAAAGAGAGAGAGAGAGAGTTGTAATATTGGAGCATGAATCAGGAGGCAGAAAGAGAGAAGAAAAGTTGAAGAGGGAGTTGGGACTTGAAGGAGAAGAAGAAGGGAAAGAGGATGCAAAGCACCAGCCTTTGGGGCAAAAACCATCCTGATGATTTACCCCTTCCTTTTGACATAATATCCCATGTTCCTCTTCCCAGACAGGGCTCATGTACAAACATTTTAATTTTTCTAACGACCATTGTCCTGATTGGCCAAAGCAGGACCTGAACTTGAATTGTACTAGAAACGTTTGAGAACCATTTTCCATGTTTAAAAATCATCAGACTTTACTTGAGTCATTTGGGACCATAATTAATGAATCAGCAAGAACGGGAGCTCGTTCAAGCCTCCGCAGAAAAACCAGCAAGTAGAAATGCAATTTGCTTCCTGCATTACCAGCAATAAACAATCTTTTATATCATCATGTAAGATCTAAAAATAGTTCATTTTCAATTTTGAACCCTTGAACATAATGAAAGGAGGCTGTGCATAAAAGTCAGTTATTCATTTATTCTCTACATTAAAGGCTTCAACAGTAAGAGCCCAATTAACAAAAAAGACCAGTGGGAAATTATACACAATACTTTTTGCTTATTACACAGAGATTTTTCGTTCCTATCTCACTGATGGGAAATTTTTGTACTGACTTACATAACTCACACAGGGCATTATTGGCTCTGAATTCAGGGCTCTTACAAATGACTGTACATAAAGAAACCAAATGGAAAAATGTGATTTTTAGAAAGATAGTGCCATATGTCATTACAAACTGCGAGCAGCATTTCCCAGACCTTTGGTCAAGCTTATAGCCTTGGACAGATGGGCAATGCCACAGCTTCAGCTTCTGGGAAGCACCAGGATCATGACTTACTCAGGAATTCTGGATTCTAGTCTTGGTTTAGGAGGGATCATCTCTCCATAGATTGGTTTATTAATTCTGACATGTCATGCAAAGTACCTCTAATTTTCTTCCCATTGTGCCATCGTGCAGATAAGGAAACAGAGGATTAGTGAATTGTGAGGTTGGTTTCTCCTACTAACTCACTGGGGCTTCCCTGGTGGCCCAGATGATAAAGAATCTGCCTGCAATGTAGGAGACCTGAGTTCTATTCCTGAGTCAGGAAGACCCCCTGGGGAAGGGAATTGCTACCCACTCCAGTATTCTTGGCTGTAGAATTCCATGGACAGAGGAGCCTGGTTGGCAACAGTCCACTATGACAACCTCCAAATCCAAATTCCTCTTCCACCAAATGAGATGGGTAGTGAGATAATACTTAAGATTCCTTGTGTGTGTGTTCAGTTGCTCAGTCATGTCTGACTCTTTGCAACCCCATGGACTGTAACTCTTTCTCCAGGGGATCTTCCTGACCCAGGGATCATGTCCACATCTCCTGCATCTCCTGCATCTCCTGCATTGGCAGGCAGATTCTTTACCACTGCATCACCTGGGAAGCCCCAGGATGCCTTAAGACTCTGCTACAGGGTGACTACCTCTCAGGGAGGTTGAGGAAGTCCCCAGGATGCCAGGTAACTGAGAAAAAATAGCAGGGATCACGCATGCAACAGTCAAGAGTGATGTTTCCTGTTCTTCCCAATCCTCACTGTCCATGACATGTGATCATTTGTGGCTTTGCTGAGGACCATAATTTGGATGCCAGCGAGGAAGCTGGCAAATTGGAGCAAATCATTTGGCTGAGGAAGGCACCTGCTGACTACCCAGCATCCCCATTTGCAAAAACCCCAGTGGTCCTCTGCTCCCTGTCATAGTGAGTAGTGCTTATAAACTGCTGAAGTCTTCCTCCTCCTGGAAAAATAAATGGCCACCAAAGCTGGCCACTGGCCGGTGGAATAAAGAGGAAGCCAGGTAGGCTCAGGAAGGAGGAGCTCTTTCTCAGAGCACCCACACAGTACATCCTGAAGAGTGGATGACAATTCAGGAGTGCATGGGTCTCCAGCAAGCCCAGTGTATGCTCTTCCATCAAGCGCTGTGCTATCATTGTTGTTCAGTTGCTGATTCATGTCTGGCCCTCTGCAACCCCATGGACTGTAGTATATCAGGTTCCCCAGTCCTTCACTGTCTCCCAGAATTTGCTCAAACTCATGCCCATAGAGTCGGTGATGCCATCCAACCACCTCATCCTCTGTTGTCCCCTTCTCCTCCTGCCTTCAATCTTTCCCAGCTCAGGGTCTTTTCCAATGACTTGGCTCTTCCCATCTGGTGGCCAAAGTATTGGAGCTTCAGCTTCCACATCAGTCCTTTCAATGAATATTCAGGGTTGATTTCCTTTAGGATTGACTGGTTTGATTTCCTTATATCAGATAGATATATCTATTATGTACATGTAACTATAACAATATATTTTATATGCACAANTCAGGGTCTTTTCCAATGACTTGGCTCTTCCCATCTGGTGGCCAAAGTATTGGAGCTTCAGCTTCCACATCAGTCCTTTCAATGAATATTCAGGGTTGATTTCCTTTAGGATTGACTGGTTTGATTTCCTTATATCAGATAGATATATCTATTATGTACATGTAACTATAACAATATATTTTATATGCACAAATGTAAAATGTATTATTATACTTGCAGGTGTATGATTAGATATACATGTATGTGTGCATATATGTGATGGGTAGAAATGATTATACATAAAAGTAACATATTACAATAGTTAACATGCATATCAATAGATAAACATATACATAAATAAATGTATATTGGAGCACATCCTCCAAAAATCTTTCCAAATGGTAGTGTACAATCCAAAATGCTCTGAATTACTTCCCTTCATCAGGACACTGTGTTTTCCTCAGTTAATTTTAAGATAGTTTTTGCAACACTTCCCCACATTCAGATTGCAATCAAATTTTTAAAAAAGATATTGTTCATTTTAACATATGTTAAATGAGGCCTCTCTAAACTTGTATCTGTAAAAATATTTATCAAATAAAACATCAGAATTTCCATTATCCTTGTTGGAACTTATTTTCTGCCCTCTCTTTCTACCTGTCAGAATTATTACATGTCTTTGTTCTTAACATGTTTTTAAAAAAGGAAAAAGTGTATGAAAAAAGTCTGGACGAAAGTATGCAAAATGTCAACAAAAGTTGTTTCAAGGTGTTAGGTTTTTGGTGACATTCCGCTTCTTCACACTTTTGCTGCGTTCACAATATTCTACACTGAGCAATAATTTCTGCAAAAACAAAAGGATAAATATCTGTAAAGCAAATCTTTCAATTCTATCACCCATTCTCTTCACAGCCTGTCCAAACCCGATGCCACTGGGAAATGCCCCAAGTTCAGATGTTCTGAAGCACAAGGAAGGATTGGATCTTAAATTTTGGCTTGGTTCTAATGATTTATTTCCATTAGAATTAAAATTGAACAATTTCAAACAACAGTCACATTTTGCAATATATATTGTGCTAAGTCACTTTAGTAGTGTCTGACTCTTCATGACCCTATGAACTCTAGCCCACCAGGCACCTCTGTCCATGGGATTCTCCAGGCAAGAATACTGGAATTGGTTGCCTTTTCCTAGACCCCATGGACTGTAGCCCACCAGACTCCTCCGTCCATGGGATTCTCCAGGCAAGAATATTGGAGTGAGTTGCCATTTCCTTCTCCAGGGGAATCTTCCCGACCCAGGGATCGAACCCAGGTCTCCCGCATTAGAGGCAGACACTTTAACCTCTTAGCCACCAGAGAAGAGCCACTTTAAATAAAAGAACTATAAAGTACTCTTTCAGCCTACTACCTGTAAGACAGAATTACTTTAATATTTAAAAAGTAACTAGTTTGTGGTTAAATTCATCTCAGTTGCCAAATTATCTCAAGGTTTACTACAATTTCAAAAATGTAAATTGAAATTGCTGTGCTGTGCTGTGCTTAGTCGCTCAGTTATGTCTGACTCTTTGCGACTCCATGGATTGTAGCCCTCCAGGCTCCTCTGTCCATGGGATTCTCCAGGCAAGAATACTGGAGTGGGTTGCCATGCCCTCCTCCTGGGGATCTTTCCAAACCAAGGATCAAACCCAGGTCTCCAGCATCGCAGGCGGATTCTTTACTGTCTGAGCCACCAGGGAAGCTTATTTACTAGTAGGCTAATAATTAAACTCATTGCTTAGTCATGTCCAACTCTTTTGCAACCCATGGACTGCAACCTGCCAGGCTCCTCCATCCATGGAATACTGGAGTAGGCTACCATTTCCTCCTCCAGGGGATCTCCCCAATCCAGGGATCCAATTCACATTGCTATGTCTTCTGCATTGGCACGCAGGTTCAATATCACTAGCACCACCTGGGAACAACATTGAGTCAAAACGGACCTGGACTCATAGAAAGGGAGGAGCAGAGTCCGTTACATGTTCCGTGATGCACTGGGACTGGGCTAGCCTCTCAGGGGAGGAATTTAGTCTGTGTAACCTGGTTTGTGGAGCAAATTCCATTTAGCTCCTGGGGATGGATACTCCTTTTTCAATGTATTTGCAAAGCACCTGTTAGACATTTCTTCTATAAATTCTTGATTTATTGTTAATGGCATTAAAACTAAGCCAGAGTTCAACCCAGATCTTTGGTCTATTATCTGCTCATAGCAGCCTGATCAAAACTATTGTGCTTTCCTCAAGAATACCAAAATTTTATCCTCATAAAAGTTTTACACCAACTTCGGGTGGAACAGTAGAGTTACCAGTTACAATGTTTTTTTTTTTTTTTTTAATTAATAAATGACTCAAGATGCGGCTGGTCAGATTAGTCAGTCTTAGAGGGGTCAGCGACAGCTTTGCCATTCCCCATGAGACAGCCAGCCACCCATGATCCCCACTGCTCCCCTGGGTGGGGCCAAGGTGAATTATGTCTGACTCTTGTGACTCCACGAACTGTAGCCCGCCAGGCTCCCTGTCCATGGGATTTCCCAGGCAAGAATACTGGAGTGGGTTGCCATTTCCTGCTCCAGCGGATCTTCCCAACCCAGGAATCAAACCTGGGTCTCCCACATCTTGTACATGCAGGCTGATTCTTTACTGAATGAGCCATCAGGGAAGCAGAGTGTGACTACATCAGACCAGATCAGCAGGACAACCAGGGCGGCCTCTCCATGAGCAGATACGTTACCTCCTCAGAGGTAAAGGGAAGCACAAGGCAATCTACAAAAACTTCACATGCACAGAAAGTGGACTGTGAGTGCTTTTAATTCTGAAAATTAGAACATGCGAGATAAACCCAGAAGCAATAAGATCAGTCCCCTGATGCAATAAGCACTGAATGAGGTGCATGATCATTGATGAAACCTGAGCACATGCAGACAAGGGGCACGGGTGAAATACAGCAAATACGTGGACAGCAAGCCAAAGAGGTTACTCTAGCAGGGTCTTGACAGATGATGGAAGCAAAGTAGTGACAAGAAAAAAAAAATCAGCCCTTGGGAAGAGAATAAGTTCATGTGCTTAGTTCACAATTGGTAAGAAAAATACATTATGTGTTTCTGAAGATGAAATCATTCACAGTGTGGATTCCAAATATGCAGCTATTATCAGTGATCCTCATAAAGTGTGTTGTTATCTAGATTATTAAACTACCAGCTCAGATGCATCTGTTATGAAATGATTGTGCAGAAGGGACATGGCAGGACTGGAATGTAATTGGACAGGATGCAGGAAACCTGATGAGTGGCAGAAGCTAACAAGCGGATCTGGAGAAAGGGTATGGATTCAAAGTGAGACCTCACTTTTGGTCCTTTGTTTGACCATAAAATTGCATTTATTGTCGTTGTTCAGTCACTAAGTCATGTCCAACTCTTTGTGACCTGACGGACTGCAGCACACCAGGCTTCCCTGTCCTTCACTATCTCTCGTAGTCTACTCAAATTTATGTCAATTAAATCGGTAATGCCATCCAGTCATCTCATCCTCTGTCATCACCTCTCCTCCTGCCCTCAATTTTCCCCAGCATCAGGGTCTTTTCCAATGAGTCAGCTCTTTGCATGAGGTGTCAAAGTATTGGGGCTTCAGTATCAGTCTTTCCAATGAATATTCAGGGTTGATTTCCTTTAGGATTGACTGGTTTGATCTCCTTGCAGTCCAAGGGACTCTCAAGAGTCTTCTCCAGCACCACAACTTGAAAGCATTAATTCTTCAGCACTCAGCCTTTCTTGCCTAGAGAATCCCATGGAGGGAGGAGCCTGGTAGGCTACAGTCCATGGGGTCGCAAAGGGTCGGACACGACTGAGCGACTTCACTTCATTTCAGCCTTTCTTAGGGTCCAACTCTCACACCTGTACACAACTACCGGAAAATCCATAGCTTTGACTATGCAGACCTTTGTAGGCAAAGATGTGTCTGCTTTTTAATACGCTGTCTAGGTTTGTCATAGATTTCTTCCAAGGAGCAAAAGTCTTTTAATTTTGTGGGTGTAGTCACCATCTTCAGTGATTTTGGAGCCCAAGAAGATAAAATCTGCCCCTGTTTTCAATTTTTCCCCATCTATTTGCCACAAAGTGATGGGAGAGGATACCATGATCTTAATTTTTTGAAAATTGAGTCTAAAACTGTATCATAAAGACCATATCAAACTCACATACACGCACAAACATCACCTTATACAATTCTAGCAGGTATTTTCTGTACATTGTTAAAAAAGTATGTGCAAATAATTCTTTTTGGCCAAACTATTCTTTAAGTATGCCAGGGGAGACAATGCATGTATGTTTTGAAATGTTTTAAAGTACAAAAGTATCAGTGCTTAGTAATAGCAAGGTCTGCATAGCTGATCTGTGACCCATTTTGATTTGATTTTAAAAACTTGATATTGAAAACCATAATGATAGCAAAATAAACAATGATTATCTCTTTCATAAATGCAGAATTCTCACGGAAAACAATGCTTTCCCCTTGTGTTTTATTTTGCATGTGCCCTGCTTTAGAATGGAGAAGGCAGTGGCACCCCACTCCAGTACTCTTGCCTGGAAAATCCCATGGACGGAGGAGCCTGGTGGGCTGCAGTCCACGGGGTTGCTAAGAGTCAGACATGACTAAGCGACTTCACTTTCACTTTTCACGTTCATGCATTGGCAAAGGAAATGGTAACCCACTCCAGTGTTCTTGCCTGGAGAATCCCAGGGAAGGGGGAGCCAGGTGGGCTGCCATCTATGGGGTCACACAGAGTCGGACACTATTGAAGTGACTTAGCAGCAGCAGCAGTGCTTTAGAAGATGAAGCTGGCTGCTAGCATCCAGGATGTGGTGGCTTAGGAACAAGTTTATGGCAGCAGTCCAGACCTGGCTTAGGATGTGAGGCTTTGAGAACCAAAAGACAATGCGTAGATGCAGGAGGCATAATAAAGAAATAGTGAATATATGACATTCGTTTTCCTCTTTCTGACTTACTTCACTCTGTGTGATGGTCTCTGGGTCCAAACGTGTCTCAAACCTATTTGTGAAGCAGAAATAGGGACACAGATGTATGGACAAATGTATGGGACACCAAGGGGAAAATGGAGACGGGTGGGATGAAATGGGAGATTGGAACTGACATATATACACTGCATATAAGTGAACATAAAAACTACATAGCTATTAGATAAAACAGACACCTAAGTATAACATAGATAACCAATGCGATATCTAAGTATAAAATAGATAATTAATGGAACCTACTGTAGAGCACAGGGAACTCAGTGCTCTGTGGTGACTAAATGGAAAGAAAATTCAGAAAGGAGGGGATGTTTGTATACATATAGCTGATTCACTTTGCTGTTCAGCAGAAATAAACACAACTTTGTAAAGCAACTGTATTCCAACAAAAATTTAAATAAAAAAATAGTGAAAATAAGCATACAATCTGGGGTCTGATTATAAAAGCAGATAAAGACATTTGGCATCAGGAGTCAAGCCAAATGTGCTTGGGTGACTAGAAAATGCTGCTGGTTGGGGAGGTTGGGGGAGACAGGCTGGAGATGATGCTGCTGGTTTTGTGGGCAGAGGGGTGGGTGGCAGACAGGCTGGAGATGATGCTGCTGGTTGCAGAGGGAGGGTAGCCAGGCTGGAGTATATGGATGATGAGACAGGATACCATAACTGATTCGTCTTGGAAGAGCCGGAGTGCTAGAATCACTGAAACCAGCATCTTCGTCTGAGGGTTTATACATTCAGCTTGTGCAGGTTTATCAAGTGAATAAAATTAAGGGCCTGAGGATCCCCACAGATTCTGATGAAATTGAGTTCCTAGATCCAGAAGGATGGGAAACAGAGCTGGAGTGACCCTACCAGCCTGAGTCTCAGCTCTGTGCGAGGTTTAGCATAAACCAGCTACCCCCGGGGAGTCAAGCGCACCTGTCACTCCAGGACACTCCACTTAGATTCAGCAAGCAGGCCAGGGCCTGACCAAAGCCCCTCTCAACACTCAAACACTCTCTCCAACTTCCCGGTTTTCTGCTGCAAATGACAAATTCAATTCAAAATAAAACATTTTCTGAAAATTTACTCATTGAAGAAAATTAGCATCTCATGATTGAAAATTCAGAGTAGAGGTTATTATTTTGTTTAGATACTGAAATGCACATAGTGGCAGAAACTCTATCAGAGCAGTGCTACTGAAAAATGTACATTCCCAGGAACTAATGGAAAATGACATCTACATTGGTTAGAATAAAAATAGTTTTCTTTTTTAATCCAGATTGGAACATTTAAAGTTATGAGAAGAAAAACTGTATCCTGTTGATACGAGAGAGAATATTCCCTGCCACCGAGAATGTGCTGGTCTTTCAAAAGAATCGCTGTTGGACCTGAAAGTGCCTCTAAGAGAGAGAGAAATCACAAATTCATGTGACCGCCCTCAACATGGATAATTTAGCACTCCTTTAAAGCTCTTTTGTACCTTCTTACCTAAAATTCATCTAAAAACATGATTGTGTGGGAGCTCGGAGGACAGGTAAGAGCCCACAGTTTGGCTGACTCCTGTGCCAGGTCTTCCTCGATCATGGGTCACACATATGTGCTGGCTCTCTAGCGTTAGTCACATATTTTCTAGCATTGGAATGACACACACCAGAAGCCCTGGATCACTTACATGTTAATTGCAATTACACAGCAAAACATAATGTGCTGCCAAAATATTCACGGGATAATTGGCCTGTGATGACAAGATAATTCTTCCTATTCTTCCCAAACAGAATGTGGATGCCCCATCTAATTACATTGCAATCTCCTAGGCAAAAATTTGCAGGAGGCCCCAGCCAAGCATGTACCTCTCCACACACAGCTTCTCTCCAGACACCTTTCATAATGCCAGAGGAAGTGTGTGGGGACTTTAGGGACCTGATCCTGGTTTCTTAGCCTCAGCACCATGGCAACCTGGAACCAGGTGGGTTTTTTGCTGTGTGTGTGTGTGTGTGTGTGTGTGTGTGTGTGTGTGTGTGTGCGCATGGAGGAGTGGTACTGTGCCTTGTAGGGTACTTAGCAGCATCCCTGATTTCTACTATCTAGATCATGGTATTCATCCGCACCAGATCTGACAACCCAAAGTGTCTCCAGACCTTACTAAATGTGCCCTGCTAAGTCACTTTAGTCATGTCCGACTCTATGCGACCCCATAGACGGCAGTCCACCAGGCTCCCCTGTCCCTGGGATTCTCCAGGCAAGAACACTGGAGTGGGTTGCCATTTCCTTCTCCAGTGAATGAAACTGAAAAGTGAAAGTGAAGTCACTCAGTTGTGTCCAACCCTCAGCGACCCCATGGACTGCAGCCTTCCGGGCTCCTTAATCCATGGGATTTTCCAGGCAAGAGTACTGGAGTGGGGTGCCATTGCCTTCTCCAAATGTGCCCTAGGAGGCAAAATTACCCACCTCTGGGCACCATGAGATTAGATGCATTTGCCCAGTGAGTGTGAAGGTCCTGTTTTCAGCAGGTGACCCAGGGCACACACCAGAAGTGGAGAAATGTGTCTAGCCACACCCCCTACATGTCTACTCCTGCTGACCTCCCCCATGTGGCTCTTCCTACATCTCCAGGCACTCAGTCCCTGCTGTCCTGTCACTTAAAGTCCCAGCTCTGAAAAGCCACCCAGACCATCCTTCCTCCACTGGTCCTAACTCCAAAATGATTCTGCCGCCTCCAAGCTTTCCACAACACCCCTCACCACCTCCAGAACCACGCACATCTGCCTCCTCAAAGCACCTGTTTTATCAGCGTCATTGATCTCAGGCCAGATTGAAGAGGAATGTGTTTTGACTGAAAAACAAAATATAAAGCAATAATATTCTTGGTCCTCACAGGGGTATCTGATGATGTTATAGTTAGTCTGCACAAGTGGACAAAGGAATAATTTGGGATCAGAAAGCAGTTTGTCATATTTCCTGGAGAAATCTCACATGGCCGAGCCATCCCCAGACTTAGAGGGCAGGAACTCCTTCAGATTACAAGGACAGTCCTCCAGTCCTAAACAAAGGGAACAATTTGTGTTCTTTCCCAACCCTGAATCTATTTAGCTTAGGTCTGATAATTTCAAGGGATACATTGCGTGTTTAGTTGCTCAGTCACGTCCGACTCTTTGCAACCCTTTGGAACATAGTCCTCCAGGCTACTCTGTCCATGGGATTCTCCAGGCAAGAACACTGGAGTGGGTTGCCATTTCCTTCTCCAGGAGATCTTTTCAACCCAGGGATTGAACTCTCATCTCCTGCATTGGCAGGTGGATTCTTTACCGCTGAGCCACCAGGGAAGCCCTTCAAGGGATACATTAGGAAAATTCCAAAAGAGTAGCAATACATCCTTATGTCTTGCTTCATGATACCATCCCCAAGAGCAGATACAGTTTCCTTAAAGCATGTGACCCAAATACTCATTGGAAAGGGTCAGACTGTAAATATTTCAGGCTTTGTAGTGATAGGGTAACAACTATTCAGCTCTACCTCTGTACAGTGCCCTAGATGAAATGCAAATGGGTGCTGCATTCATTTACAAAAAATAAATAAATAAACTTACTTACAGAAACAGGCTAGGGGCCAGATTTGGTCCAAAGGCTGTATTTGGCCAATGCTTGACTTAGAAGATCCCCCTTGCTCATTGGTCCAGCATCTCTGAGCTCAGAGATAAGCCAGGTTCTAGGAGGCACCCTGGGGAGCCAGAATAAATAGCGCACTGACCCAATCCCTAAGAAGCTTGCAACCCAGTGAGGACTGAGACGTGCAAGCAGCAGGTCCGGGAAAGGGTGAGAAGTAAACAGCAGACACCCAGAAGCACTGATCAATTCTCCACCAGGGTGGGAATGGAGGGTGTCCAATAGGCTTTGCTAAAGAGGTGCCGGGAGCGGCTGGCCCACTGATAGAGATGGTGTTGGCTGCAGAGGCACCTCTATGCCCTGTCCATGCGCTGGAGTAGCCCATCTGCCTTCCGCCAGCTTGGGCTTTCCCACTGTGGTCACACTCAGAGGTCCCTGTCCCTCTTCTGGGGCTCCTGTGCTCACAGACACAACAGGGTGCAGTCCCGACATGCCTCTTCCTCAATGACTTGAGCCAGATGCTTTGATGGACTTACCCTACCAAAGATAAGGGCCAGGAGTCTGCTGACCAGAGTCTTTGCCTCTTTCCTTTATGGCTAAGGAGTCTAGCATTGAACTTACTGTGGAGGCTTTGTGCAAGCTCAGCCATATTGCATTCTTATTTTACTTTTTTCTGTTTTTTTTTTTTTTAATTCATGGACTCACTTTAGAATTCCAGTGCAGATGGAAAATATATCTCCTTTCATAATACTTACCAAAGCCTGGTGCCTGGCTGATCTTCTGGCTGCAGAGCTATGATTGGATGAAATTTTTATTCTGACTTTAGAATTGTAGCATCATGTCTGACTTATCAGTGAGAGAACACAGAATGCTATTGCTTTCCTCTTTTGTAACCACAAAGGGCAGTAGCATGGGATGTCAAGAGTTCATGGAAAAGAAAATGAAAACACCCATTCCTGGAATGTTATGAGGAATAGTCCCATTGACTTCACAACCCCTGTAATTAACTCTCTTTGATTATTACAATATACATCTATCTCTGATTTCTGAAATTTCACCCATCACAAAATCACACAAGGGTCCATACAGAGAAAATTAACACCTTAATATTAGTGACAAAAACATTAGGGAAGGACTGCAATTAACAACTTGAACTAGTTTAAGAACAACAGCAATGAGCAAAGCCATATCATGGAAGCCTTCCTGGAAGTCCCTTGGAGAAGTCCCAACTTTATAAACTAAGGAAAATGCTGCAAATTCCAGAGAGATGAAGTGCAAGGCCCTTGACCTGTCCTTCTATGAAGCTGGGCTCAGGGATCCTGCATGCCTTCATTTGAGAAAAGGGACAGGAAGAGGAGGGTCAGTGCCTTCGCCACCAGGGCCACAGGTCAGAGCACAGAGCTGAGAGCTTTCCTTCCCCATGTCTTGGCCACAGTGTGTATTGAAACGGCTCATTTTACTGTGAACGTGGTCAGAGCAAAAGTTGCAGTTGGGCCTGGCATGTCAATGCCCATGGGAAGACCTCTGAGATGGAGGATGCCAAAGGCTATCTGCTTGCCACCACTCTCAGCAGCCTTTCCTCATCTCCAGGAGAGGAGTAACAGTTTGTAGCCCAGTGCGCTCACAAAGATTTCACAGTGATCTCACCCAGTGCGTCATACGAGTGGGAACTGGGCTGCAGAAGTAGCGGATCTCAGACCTGACAAATTCTCACGTATGAGTTACGCTGCTGTTGTGACAAATGACCACAAACTTAGTGGCTTAAAGCAGCATTGATTATCTTATTGTCCTGGTGATCAGAAGTCTACAATCAGTCTTATACAACTAAAGGAACTTTCAGTATGGCTGCATTCCTTCCAGAATCTCTAGAGGACAATCAATTTTCTTGCCTTTCCCAGTTTCTGTTATCTGTCCATATTCCTTGGTTTACAACCACCTTCCTCTCTTCAAAGTCCTACATTCCAACTTAGTCCTGGTGATCAGAAGTCTACAATCAGTCTTATACAACTAAAGGAACTTTCAGTATGGCTGCACTCCTTCCAAAATCTCTAGAGGACAATCAATTTTCTTGCCTTTCCCAGTTTCTGTTATCTGTCCATATTCCTTGGTTTACAGCCACCTTCCTCTCTTCAAAGTCCTACACTCCAACTTCTGTTTTCATTGTCACTTTCCTTTCCTGATGCTGACCCTCCTTGTTGTTGTTCAGTTGCTCAGTCGTGTCCAACACTTTGTGACCCTGTGGGCTGCAGCATGCCAGACTCCCTGTCCTCCACTGTCTCCCGGCGTTTGCTCAAATTCTTGCCCATTGAGTCGGTGATGCCATCTAAACATCTTGTCCTCTTTTGCCCCCTTCTTGTTTTGACCCTCCAGCCTCCATCCTATAAAGACCCTGAGTCTGCCTACCCAGAAAATCCAGGATAATCCCCCCACTGTAAAATCTTTCATTGAAACTGTAAAGTCCCTTTTATATAAAGTAATAGATCTACAGGTTTTTGAGACAAGGAGGCAGACATTTTGGTGGAGTCATTGTCCTGCCTATCACCAAAAAAGCAAGGGCAACTCCAGAATGTAGTTAAGTATGTCGAAGACAAAGTACGCATGTGGAGGTGGAGGTGAATTCAAAGTCTTACTGGCTGGGAAAAGAAGAAAGTCAGAAGTTACCAAATTCTGTGGTAAAGAACATTTGGGACAGGAGTGTCAGCCTGGAGTCAGGGGGCCAGGTCATGGGACAGCTCTACTGGGGACTCTGGGTGAGTCTTAAGTCACTTGTCTTTCTGAGCTTTCTTCTGCTCTCTTCTCCTACTTCAGCCCCCTCCTCTCCACCTCCCCACCCCTCTCATATACTGCCTTCCCTCCTTGCAAAGTTGTTTCTTCTCATCCCTCCTTGGTCTCTGCATGGCCTTCTCACCTGTGCTTCTGAAGTCATCTCACTCTTGTACGCTGTCAAGCCCTTTCTTCTCTATGGAATCACTTCCTTAACCCATACATGTGCTGTGATATCTCTTGTCTTTAAAATCTCTCCCATGGCCTCACACACCTTCATCTATCATCTCTTACCTCCTTCTCTTTGTAGCAAAGCTCCCCAGAATATCAATGGTAATGTGTGCTGGTTGTCTCCATCTCCTCAGCCCCGCTCCACTGAACCCACTCTATTTAAGTTCACAATCGTCAGGAATGACAGCGCCATTCATGACCAAATTAGTGGGCAGTTCTCTCACCCTCCTTGACCTCCAAGGACACTTGACGTGAGTGAGCCCTTCCTTTTTAACCTTTGCTTTCACTTGCCTTCCTTGACTTGAAGATCTTCTGGTTTTACTTTTATCTCCCTGTCTGCAGCTTCTCGGCCTCATTAGCCGGTCACCATTTTTCATCCTCTTGTGAGCAGGTCACTGTTGGTGTCCCAGGCCTAGTCCCTGGACTACTTCTATCCCTACACTTATTCTTTTGATAAACATCCTGTTTCACTGCTCTAAATGTCTCCTGCTTGCTAATCGTTACCTAATCTATATTCCCAGCTTAGTCTCAGCCCCCCGTTCTAAACTCATGTATCCAACTGCTTATTCGTTATTTCCAATTAGATGTCAGAGAGATGTCTGAAACATAGCATGCCCAAGGACGAACCTTGGTTCACTGACTCCAGCCCTCCTCTCCCAAAGTCTTCCTTACTTTAGCAAATCTGTTCTGGTTGTTCAAGCCAAAGTTCACCCCATCTTTGCCTCTCTCATTCTCTGCTCCAACACCCAACTCAGCAGCAAGACCTATTGGCTATATATTCAAAACAGACCCAGAAGCCTGTTTGTACTTTGTATGGTTCCATCACAAAAGCCTCACCTCACCTTCCATCATCCTTCACCTGGAATACTTTACAGCCTGTCACAGGCTTCCTCTTTCTCTACCTGTGGTCTTGTTTTGATGTGGAAACCAAAGAGTAGTATTTTTTTTTTTAATTCAGATCTTGTTTTTCTCCTGCTCAAAAATTTCCCTTGACTCCCCATCCCACACAAAAGCAAACGAGTAAATGGTAAAGCCCCAGTACCCTGTGACGCTCACACGGCCACACCGTGTGCGCTCGCTCAGCCTCTCTCTGATCTCTTTCCCACTGGATCTTGCCCCAGCTCATTTCTCTCTATCGTCCTCCTCTGATTAAACAAGTTTCCTCTGCACGTTAGCACTCACCAACATCACCCCTAAGTCTGTGGTTCCTCTGGACCTTCCCAGGTTTCATGCCCTGACTTTTGTGTCTCTGCTCATACGTCACTTTCTTACACATTTAGGCACTTGCCCTCCCACCCTTTACCCAGTGAAGTCCCTCCTTCCCTCCTCCCTTCCCTCACCCTTGCAGAACCTAGCATAGCCTGCAACTGATGCACATTTTTAGGGGCTGACCTGCCTACTAGAATGGAAGCACAATAAAGATTGAGGACTGACAGTCCCATTCTCTGTTCTATCTCCAGGACTATGACTGGGGCCCATAGGAAATGCTCAGAACATTAGCAGAATATTCACAGAAAGAATGCGTTGTTCTCACAGCATATCTGCTTCTGCCATCATGGTGTTCTCTCCTAATCAATGTTACTCCCACTGCCTCCCACACTGGGCTATTAGATCTTCAAGGGCAGCAAGCCTAACCTCTTTAGAACAGCTCATGAGCAGTCCATATATAGTTGATGTTTGGAAAGATGAATGGGCAGATGGATTTATGAGATTATGCCTACGGCTTTCCATGGAGTCCACAGCTTGATAGGTAAGTTGACTTGCTTTTAGAAATTAATTCATCTGGCATCTCAATGGGTCATATAAATGCCACCCAAGCTGATCATACGGACAGGTGCAGACAAAGGGATTTTTCTTTTTTTAATTTTTATTTTGTATTGGGGTATAACCAATCAACAAAAAAATGTTGTGATAGTTTAAGGTGAACAGTTAAGGGACTCAGCCATACAAATACATGTATCCATTCTCCCCCAAACCCCTTTTCCATCCAGGCTGCCACATACCATTTGAGCAGAGTTCCCTGTGCTACACAGGAGGTTCTTATTGGTTATCCATTTTAAATATAGCAGTGTGTACATGTCCATCCCAAACTCCCTAACTATCCAGCAAAGGGATTGTTTTAAAAAAAAAAAAGGGATCGAACCCGGGTCTCCTGCATTGTAGACAGATGCTTTACCATCTGAGCCACCAGGGAAGTCCCAATTGAGTAATTCAGGTGATAACATTTTATGGTGTATGTATCATCCAAGTTCAATCTCATGTTTTATTTGTAGCTTTCTTGTGCTGGATGAATGCTATTTTACATATTTCATTGGCAGTGGAGTCTGAAGATGATGCTGGAATTCTACCAGTTATCAGGCTATCATAACTCTTTCTAAACCATTAATTTTCATCTTCCCAGAAAAATCTATTCCCCTCTTGACCTTCCTAGCATCAGATTTTATCACTTTCCTTGGGTTCATTCAAGTCTGCTTAACTCTTGGTCTTTCTTCATGGTTTCTGTCTTTCTGTGTTATCTCTTCAAGTCACATAATGAATGACTTCAGCATCCCTGGCTGGCTTCACAGTTCCTGGTATCCTTACCTTGAATAATTACCATCTAGACTGATAAATCTATCAATATATCCATGGGCACACTTATGATCTTATTTCATACAACTGTTTCACTTTTGGAATCCTAAAATCCATTTTTACTCTAACCTTCAAACACATACTCTCTCTTTGACCTCATTGAAATTTATTTATTTATTTTTACAGTAGGTCCTTGTTGTCTATCTGTTTTAAGTATAGCAGTGTGTACATGTCAATCCCAAACTCTCAGTCTATTCCTCCACCCCCTACTCTTCCCTGTGGTATCCATAAGTTCATTCTCTAAGTCTGTGAGGCTTTCTCTTTTGTAAGTAAGTTCATTTGAGTCATTTCTTTTAGAGTCCCCATATAAGCGATAGAATACATTTGTCTTTCTCTGTCTGACTTTCTTCACTTAGTATGATAATCTTCAGGTCCATCCATGTTGCTGCAAATGGCCCTGTGTCATCCTTTTTTATGATTGAGTAATAATCCATTGTATACAAGTATCACATCTTCTTCATCCATTCATCTTCAGTGGATATTTAGGTTACTTCCACGTCTTGGCTATGGTAAACAGTACCACTGGTCCACAGTGCCTCTCTGAGCAATCTTGTCTACTCCCAAGTTTTCAAAATGACTCAAATCTCTACCCATCCCTTCTTTAAGTTTTGGTTTTTATGTCAAACCACCTACTGGAAGTTGATTACTGTTATAGCATTTCACAGGCATTTTAAATATCAGCTGGTTCAAAATTAGATTTACCACCTGCTTTTCCTCCTTACTTTTCTACCTTAATGAAAGTTGGTCCTGTGTCATCCCAGCTACTATTCTTTTTCTTCTCAACGCTGAAGGATTGCCACATTTTAAGGAGTTCTTATAACTGAATTTCCTTCTTTTTACCCACTGTTCAGGTCATTATCTTTTGCCTCCTCTAGAGAAACAGGCCTAACTAATGTACTTTCCTCCTGTTTCACAGCCCAGTGAGTGCTTTTATGTGCATGCTAAGTCACTTCAGTCATGGCCGACTCTGGCGACCCTATGGACTGTAGCCCACCAGGCTCCTCTGTTCATGGGATTCTCTAGGCAAGAATACTGCACTGGGTTGCCATACCCTCCTCCAGAAGACCTTTCCAACCCAGGGAATGAACCTGTATCTCTTACGTCTGCTGCACTGGCAGGCAGTTCTTTACCACTAGCTCCAACTGGGAAGCCTACTCACTGTTATAAGTTAAGTCACTCACTCAGTCATGTCTGATTCTTTGTGACCCTGTGGACTGTATCCCACCAGGCTCCTCTGTCCATGGTATTCTCCAGGCAAGAATACTGGAGTGGGCTGCCATTTCCTTCTCCAGGGGATCTTCCCTACCCAGGGATAAGTTAACTACTGCCAGGCAGCAAGAAATTTGACAGCAATTTCAAGTCTAAAAGAGGTGATGATCTTCAAAGAAAAATATTAACAGTCTCAATTTTAGAAAGGAGTTTTGGTTGTTGGCTCACATTTACATACTGTATGTTGAATTTGAAAGGAAGCTGTGTCAGAATAAAAACGGCTATGTTGAGAAGTGAATAGTACAGTATATTTTGCACAGAACAAGCAATTTTCTTGGGAATTAAAAGGCCTGTTATATAGCCAATTCACCAAAAGGCTCAAAACAACCCTCTTTTGTAACCCTGTTTTACACAGCCCGAATTATTGAGCTGGAGGGAAAAAGGGGGGAAGATGAATGATGCGGATCGTCAAGCCCTAAGAAAACTGGCAGAGAGCAAAGATCATGGAAATAAGGTTCCTGAAATCTTGGCTTCTTAGCACTGGGTGTTTTGAAGTAACCTACTAAGCCTTGGATTTGATTTTATTAAAAAGGTCAGGCTCTCTTGTCAGGCTTTCTTTACTTACAGCTTGCGATTATGGTTCTAGAAAAAGCAAATGGAGGGTTTCCAACCATCCCCAGAGTTTATCAGTACATCAGCTTCCTGCCACCCCCTTCCCCTACTAGACAGGGTTCAAAAGGCTGGCCTACAGAGGGGCACTCTGCACCCTGCTCACATCACTGGGTCTACCAGATGGCCACAGCCCAGGGTTGCGATTACATTGGAGCTGGACTTTGAATGAGCTGCCAAGGCCTTTGTGAATTTAATTTTACTGACATTGTTCTGCTAAGTCGCTGCCAGGCTAGATGGTGGGCATGAGAGTAAGAAATGAGATTAGAGATGAGCAAAACCAGATGAACTGGGGAAAAGGAAAATTTCTAATTGCACATAATTTAAACCTTATTCGTGCTTAACTCTGGCATAGCCAGGCCAACTCCAAAGCCACAGAGAAATATATTTAGTCCCCAAATGGTTCTGTTACACGCTGACCCAAGCTGCCTCTTACCTTATATACACACATAGGCACACACACATTGTCTCCAGGGCTGTGGGCATTTCCACTGGGTTGTGAAACCCTTGAGGGCAGAGAAGAAACTTCTTCCTCTTGATATTTCAGTAAATGTTTGTTGATTGAATATGTGGGTGCTGATTCTGAACAAAGATCCAACACATTAACACAGAATGTCTTTGTCTGGAGCTAAGAAGTCTTTGCACAATGGATAAATCTGTAGAGTGATCTTGTGTTTGTATGCGTGATCATCAAGAGAACAAAGTTGTTAGAATTAGTTTGAATTTAGAGATAAGAAACCTTGTGGAGTTGTTGTGGTCATTCAGTCATGCGGTGACCAGAGCTCAGGATTACAGGAGCCCCTTTCAAAATTCTTTTCACTTTGCTATGCTCTGGCTGAATGTGTGCGTGAGTGTGCTCAGTCATGTCCAACTGTTTTGCAACACTATGAACTGTAGGCCACCAGACTTCTCTGGAAATTTTCTGGATTTCCCAGGCAGGAATACTGGAGTGGGTTGTCATTTCCTCTTCCAGGGTATCTTCCTGACCCAGGGATCAAACTCATGTCTCTTGCATATCCTGCGGCTTAACAAATACTTATACCATCCTGCTGCTTTAAATATAATGTGTCTAATGTCAGTTAGCCATCACTTTTGAAGATCCTAAGAATTTAGGTTCTGTGTGTATCATTGTCAGGCAGAAACAAACTTGACTTCCTTATTCTTGTTCTAGAGTATTTGCTAATTAAAATGATTAACACAAAACTTTGGCAAACCAGTCAAGGAGGATTTTATATCAGTCCTGCTATGGCCTGAATATTTTTGTTTCTCTAAATTGCATACGTTGAAACCCTGATCCCAGTGTGACAGTATTTGGAAGTGAGGCCTTTGGGAGATAATGAGGTCAGGGTGGCACCCCCATGAATGGGGTTAGTACCTTTATAAGAAGAAGCCAGAGAGCTTGGAAAATACACCCCCCTCATGTAAGGACACAAGAAGAAGCTGGCCATCTGAAAACCAGTATCTTCAACCATGCTGGTACCGTGACTTCAGACTCCCTGCCTCCAGAAATGTGAAAAATAAATTTTTGTTTACAAGTCACCCAGTTTGTGGTATTGTTAGAGAAACCCAAGATGAGTGCTATAGCCACCCTCTGCTGCTGCTGCTGCTGCTGCTGCTAAGTCACTTCAGTCGTGTCCGACTCTGTGTGACCCTGACCCCATAGACGGCAGCCCACCAGGCTCCCCCATCCCTGGGATTCTCCAGGCAAGAATACTGGAGTGGGTTGCCATTTCCTTCTCCAATGCATGAAAGAGAAAAGTGAAAGTGAAGTCGCTCAATCTGTCCGACTGTTAGCGACCCCATGGACTGCAGCCCACCAGGCTACTCTGTCCATTGGATTTTCCAGGCAAGAGTACTGGGGTGGGGTGCCGTTGCCTTCCCCGAGCCACCCTCTTAAACAATGTAAATTAGTAAATTAGTCACTACATTACCTACCTGAGGATACACATGCTAACCTTTAGCTCTGACACTCCCTGGTGGCTTAGATGATAAAGAATCTGCTTGCAATGCAGGAGACCCAGATTACATCCTTGGGTCAGGAAGATCCCCTGGAGAAGGAAATGGCAACCTACTCCAGTATTCTTGCCTGGAGAACTCCATGAAGAGAGGAGCCTGGCAGGCTTAGTCCATGAGGTCGAAAAGAGTCGGACACAACTGGGCAACTTTCATTTTCATTTAGCTCTGATACAGCATGGATGTTTTGCCCCTAAGGAAAGAGGAAGGAAAAATTTGGAGTCCTTCTCAGCATCATACGGCTGACTTTGAGCCTCTCTCAGACTGTGCCTCATAGCCTGGGAGTCGGCCCTGGTCACTCACATCCTCACAGTCCAGATCCACACCAGCAGAACAGAAGTAAATCCACTGAAAGAGAGCCAGGCCAGGTAATCACTGAGCTCAAGTCGAATCTGCCAGTTCTATGAAGTGAAGTGAAGTCTCTTAGTCATGTCCGATTCTTTGTGACCCCATGGACTGTAGCCCCCATGGACTGTAGCCCCCATGGACTGTTCCATGGACAGGCTCCTCTGTCCGTGGGATTTTCCAGGCAACAGTACTGGAGTGGATTACCATTTCCTTCTCCAGGGGATCTTCCCAACCCAGAGATCGAACCTGGGTCCCCCTCATTGTAGACAGACGCTTTACCGTCTGAGCCACCAGGGAAGTATCTAGCCAGATCCCACAGGAAGGCAGCCTTCTCAACACCGGGCCTAACAAGTAGCAAGAACATAGACTTTACTACAAGAATCAAAAATTTAAGTGAATTCTAACGAACAAAGTCTCTCCAGGTCCACCTACTTTGCAAGTCTCAGCCATGCCAACAGTACATCCTGTCTCCCATCGCTCCACCTAGAGGGGCAGGACAGCCTAGTATGTGGGAACAAAGACCCTGGGTGGCTTCACCAAGTCACCTGATACGCTTCCCTTCTGTTTCCTCAGTGGAAAAGGGGTGATGAAAGAAC
>SJYX01018092.1:43952-54005 GCA_006410675.1 Oreotragus oreotragus
AACGTTAATGGGGGGGTGGGGGTGGGGGAATGATTAGTAGGCCTGAAACATGGTACCTACTCAGCGAAGCTTGGCTCTCATTTTCACAAATCACAGCTGAAGAATCCACGTCTCAGGAAGGTGGCCGAAATATGCAGATGGCCCACGGTGGGGCCAAGCACTAAATTCCGATCTTGTAAATCTAAATTCTCCAGATCAGCAGTTCCCAACCCTTTTGGCATCAGGGACCAGTTTTGTGGAAGACGATTTTTCCACGAACAGGGTGGGGAACGGCTTTGGGATGATTCAAGCCCATTACGTTTAGTGTGCACCGTATTTCTATTATTATTACATCCACCTCAGATAATCAGGCAGCAGATTCTGGAGGCTGGGAACCCCTGCACAATCCTCATCAAAGGACAAGTCAAGTCATTGCTCAGAAGTGAGATTTTTCACTTCTCTCCTTGGAAGAATAAGTAGATTTATGTGGTAACAATTCATTTTTTCTAATCTGTGAACATTATACACACACACATACCTATATGGGCTTCCCAGGTAGCACTCGTGGTAAGGAATCCGCCTGCAAATGCAGGAGATGTGAGAGCCACAGGTTCGATCCCTGAGTTGGGAAGATCCCCTGGAGGAGGGCATGGCAATCCACTCCAGTATTCTTGCCTGGAGAATTCCATGGACAGAGGAACCTGGTGGGTTAGAGTCCATGGGATCGCCACAGAGTCAGAACACGACTTAGCATCTAAACAAAAACATGTGTAAACAGAAAGCTAGTGTGAAGTGTCTATATAGCACAGGGAGCTCCGCTCTGTGCTCTGTGATGATGTAGAGGGGTGGGGGGTGGCTCAAGCAGGAGGGAATATATGTATATGTACAGCTGATTCATGTTGTTGTAGAGCAGAAATCAACACAACATTATAAAGCAATTAATTCCAATGGTAAAATCTTTTTTAAAGTTCGCAGCCAGCATAACNAGGGGTGGGGGGTGGCTCAAGCAGGAGGGAATATATGTATATGTACAGCTGATTCATGTTGTTGTAGAGGAGAAATCAACACAACATTATAAAGCAATTAATTCCAATGGTAAAATCTTTTTTAAAGGTCGCAGCCAGCATAACCCCCTTTTGTGTAATCTCTAAATGGTTGGGAACCAGAGAATACGGTGGTAGTTTCCAGGGGCTGGGCGAGGAGAGAATGGGAGTGGACGGGTGTAAAGTTTCAGTTGTGCGAGATGATAAAGATCCACAGATCCACCACACAATGTTGTGCTCACAGTAACAATCTTGTTGTTTTAGCTGCTCAGTCATGTCTGATTTTTTGAGACCCCATGGACTGTAGCCCACCAGGCTCCTCTGTCCATGGGATTCCTCAGATAAGAATACTGGAGTGGGTTGCCATTTCCTTCTCCAGGGGATCTTCCCAATCCAGGACTAAACACCTGTCTCCTGCACTGGCAGGTGGGTTCTTCACTGCTGAGCCACCAGTCCCAAGACCCTATTAATAATACTGTAACTATATTTAAGAGGCTGAGCACAAGTTACCTGTGGTTTTTAAAGACAATAAAAGAAATAACTGAAAAATATGGAAAAGTTTACTGCATTCTGCACATGAGCTGTGATTGAACCCAGGCTAGCATCCTGTCTGGGCACTGTCCAGGGACAGTGGGGGTGAGCCGGCCACCTGGGAGCTCCAGTTCCTGGAGCAAGCATTCCCCACCCCCACATCTGGACGAGGTGCTTCAGAAGCAGATTGTATCCTTTCCCTTGAGCCTGCCCAGGACTTCTGCTCCTGGGTCACCCGACTTTCTGTTGCTTGGTAACTAGAGCACCTAATTATTCCACTAGGAGGTCAAAGAAATGTCAGCAAGCCCATTACATAGACCCAAGACGGTCAAATGTAAGGCAGACATTTGCATTAAGAACTTCATTTTCCAGCCAGAGACAGGAAAGGAAGAAAATTCCAAAGTTCAGTGTATTTTGGCTATGATGGAAGCAAGATGATCTGGCAAATAAAATGCATTTCAACAGCAGGAAAATAAAAAGCAACTCAGAAGAAGTTTTTGGTGTTTGCTGGGTATTTTTGTCTTGTGTGTGTGTGTGTGTGTGTGATTTTTTTTTTTTTTTTTTTGGTTTCTAGCTTCTGAAATTGTTCTTACATGAGGAGCTGTGAAAGGGGAATCAGCACTTCATCTGTCCGATAACGAACTGTTTTCTAGTAAGGGTTTGTGAAGGATCCTGGGGATTTTTTGGCTTATATTTTGCTTTTTTGTCTCTTTGTGTTTAAGTTTAGCTTTCTCTCAGCTAATTCTAGGTTATCAGGTTTAAAAATAATTGAGTTGTCTTTTTCACTTTCCTTGTTGACAATCCGTTTTGATCTATCTGTGGCTCTAATTGCCAAGGTTTTATTTTCTAAAGACTTCTTCTCTGTATGCTGGGTAATTTGCTAAAAATGTGCTAGCTGCCTGTAGACAAGGGAACACGGCTGTTCCATACAAATTCTCCTTGCAGATGGACTGGCTTTGTTATTCATACCTGGATCCACTTGGGAATGTGGAGACTGGACGCTCTGGGTTTTGTGACTTTTCTAAATAACATTATTAGCAGCTGCAGGTGCTGTGGAGAAGCACTTAGATACTCACAGATAAGACCCATCCCATTTCAGGTACAAGGAATTTCCCAACCTCTGCCAATTTCTTAATTTTCTCTAAATCACATTAAATTTCACACCAACATACCTCAGGGTCTCTCTGCCTGACTTAAGTGATCCCGTCAACAACAACATTCTTTCTGGGCTTCCCTGGCAGCTCAGTGGTAAAGAATCTGCCTGCCAATGCAGGAGACCCGGGTATGATCCCTGATTGGAGAAGAGCCCATGGAAAAGGAAACGACAACCCACTCTAGTATTCTCACTTGGGAAATCTCATGGACCAAGGAGCCTGGAAGGCTACAGTCCATGGGGTTGCAAAGAGCTGGACATGACTTAGCAACTGAACATCAGCAAACAAGAACTGTCCACCTAGTTTAAAATCCCCAGATAATGCTGTCAACAAAGAAAGAAGGACCCTGGAAGAGAAAGGAGAATTATCATTCTTCCCTGGTGACTTCGCTCACAGATGAAAAGTGGTGGGAAAAATTACCATGAAGAACCAAACCGTTGCTTGTCCCCAGCGCTCTTTATATAGCCTAGTGCTTGTTTGCTGACGCTGATTTATCTCTTGCATCTGCGGGTCTTCTCGGGGTTCACCGCGGGAGGGGAAGGAGCAGCGGCTCTTCAAGGCTTGACTCACTGGCCCCCTCTGCTGGCCATCAGGAGTAAAATGTCCAGTTGAATCAGCCACTTAAAACCTTATGAGAGAAAAAAAAAACAAAAACAAACCCGAGTTTAGGCTCCTTCCTGTTGAACCACTTCACTTAAACTTCTCCTTTATTTTGAACGCCCATCGTTGCTCAGAAATATCCCCAGTGACTGACAGGCATCAAGAAATACGTTATTGTAATGTGCACGTGAAAAATGACACACAAAGGATGCTGTGATGGTAACACAGTGCAAATATGTGTAGTGTCTCTGTAGTGTTACTTCAGTTCAGTTCAGTCGCTCAGTCGTGTCCGACTCTTTGCGACCCCATGAATCGCAGCACGCCAGGCCTCCCTGTCCATCACCAGCTCCCGGAGTTCGCTCAGACTCACGTCCATCGAGTCCGTGATGCCATCCAGCCATCTCATCCTCGATCGTCCCCTTCTCCTCCTGCCCCCAATCCCTCTCAGCATCAGAGTCTTTTCCAATGAGTCAACTCTTCTCATGAGGTGGCTGAACTGATGCAGATGGTGGGACTGGATTATGGAATCAGCAGGGAGACCAGTCTCCCAGGGTTGAAAGTGTGTGTGTGTGTCTGTGTGCACTGCACAGTCATTTTTTTTTTTTTTAGTAACTATTACATACCAAGAGAAGAAAATAAACTCTCAAACCATCTCTCAATTCATTCCTCCACTCACTGAAGACCTTACTGTAAGCTCTAAAGAGATAGAGGGGCTATCGCTTTTTTTAATCAAGGAGAAAATAGAGGAACATGAGAAATTTGGCAAGATCTTGATAAATTCACATGCTACATGGAAACTCATACTTGTCATCTTTCAACCTTCCAGCCTGCAGCATCTTTTAAGCTTAGGCTGAAGACACATATTAACCATCATGCAGAATATCGATGCTTAGCTGTGTGGTTAGAAGGGCTTCCCAAGTGGCGCTAGAGGTAAAGAACCTGTCTGCCAATGCAGGAGATGTAAGAGATGCAGGTTCTATCCCTCTTTTGGGAAGATCCCCTGGAGGATGGCATGGCAACCCACTCCAGTATTCTTGCCTGGAGAATCCCATGGACAGAGGAGCCCAATGGGCTACAATCCACAGAGTCACACAGAGTCGAACATGACTGGCATGACTTAGCACACACGCAGACAGGCACGTTGTTAGAAAATGCTTCCAGAATGCACAGCGGCCACACTTGAGGTTCGTGTCTACAGTGGAACACCCCTGAGCAGGTGCTCACGCAGATACTGGCAGACCCAACCAAATCTGTTTACTAAGAGATCCCACCTCGGACTTGTGTTGGGTTCTTTGTGTTCCCCTTAGACTCCTCTTCCAGGTGCTGCAAACCCTTTATGAGCTCTGTAGTAGCAGAGAGAGGCAGCATCTGTAAGAGCACATTCACAGTCGTGGTTTCTGCATTGAATTTAGACGAGTGCATGCAATCCAAGTACGCTTCAAATTTCATTCATGAAATCCATGCTTCTGGGGAGCATTGGAGAACTTTACTCTCATTGAGATTCTTTCATCCTGGGAACATCTACTGAGAATGTGCCAGGCCCACACATTGGGTTAATCGCCTGTCCCGGGTCACTGGAACTATTGTTGCAAATCAGTCCTGGGAAAGAAAGAGCCATCTTCGGGATTCATCTTCCCATTAACCCTCATTCTAGACTGTCCTCGGGATGGGGTGGCCATTGTCAGCGTCTCCATCTGAGTAATAGGAAGGACCATTACAGGGGACCCTTCAAAGACCTTAACCAGTTTCACCAGCTCAAGCCGATCTACAGAGAACATTACAGCATTGATGTAAAGCTATCGTTAAGTTTAAAGTTTTAATTGTTTGTGAAAATTACAGGGCCTTCCCTGGTGGTCCAGTAGCTAAGACCTCAAGCTCCCATTGCAGGGGGCCCAGGTGTGATCCCTGATCAAGGAACTAGATCCCAAATGCCACAACAAAGACTGAAAATCCTGTGTGATGCAATGAAGGCCTGGAACAGCCAAACACAATAAAGGGAAAAATAAAAATTACTTTTGAATATTTTATTTACACATTTGTTAAAATACTTTAAAAACCACGAAACTTTTCAATGATTCTTCAGATGTATTTTGGTACAGTACTGTGGTCTTTCACTCATTCAACAAACATTTTTGAGCATTTATTATCTGGGAGGTGCCATGAAGAGTGGTTACACATAAGACGTACAGAGTCCCTGACTCAGGAGGACAGGGAAGAAAAAATAAGCAAGTAAGTGTACGGTATGGTTATAAGTATTTTGGAAGAATAAAGAAGGAAAGAGTGCTGGGTGGGGAAGCATTCTAGTTTGAAGTTTAGATGTTCACATCTAGGAAAACTTCACTTTTAAGGTGATATTTGTGCAAAGGCATGACAGAGTGAGAGCTACATTGGAGCACCTTCCTCCTGTATCTTTCAGGTCTTCAGGGATACTACTTCCACATCTGTAGTTTGCAGGTGTGTATGATTTGACCATCACATATTGAAAGATACAGGAATGCTGTAAAATAAGAGATATGTGGACGTGCCTTGGGACTCTTAAGGATTTTGAGGTACAATGGGGAAGAGAGACAGAAATCAGGAGATAGTAGCCAAATGGGAGTGAACAGCCAGATAAGGGTAACCTCCAGGTGCTTGGTGAGCACAGCTGGATATCTAACCCAGAACTAGTGGTTTCAAGATGCTGGGAGTGCTGCAGTGATCAAAGCAGACAAAAATCCCGGTTCTCAGGAAGTTCACATGCTACTAAATAGGCAATAGCTGTATCTATTTCTGTATTTATATTTCTACCCTCCTACTCATCTGTCAGTCCATCTATTTATCTAACTGAACAGACATAGTCTTCGAGGAGTATAGTTTATCTGGAAGAATTGGGACACATCTATGGAGAAGGGAAAGGCTACCCACTCCAGTATTCTGGCCTGGAGGAGTCCATGGACTATACAGTCCATGGGCTGCAAAGAGTTGGACACAACTGAGCGACTTTCACTTTCATATAAGTACACACCTATCATATTTTAAAAAAAAAATAATCTCCAAAAGAGAAGTAAAAATACCCTTAACTGGCTGTTCACTCCCATTTGCTACTATCTCCTCCAAGGGATGAAAACCTATCCTTGATGAAGACCATCAGGAAAGACTTAATAAAATAGTATCAAAAAACTCTGGAAATATAAGCCTTCTTGGAAAAAGCAAGAATCTCCAGTAGCCTCAAGCAGTCCTCTGGAAGATGGGGAGATGCAAGAATGGAAGGAAGTGATGCCGAGAAGGTGGGCTGGGGCTACAGCCCTGGGACCCCTCTGTCCTACACTGGACCCCTAAAAGAACATTAGTGACAAATACTTATAACAGACAACATCGCAAGAGCTGGCTACTCTGAGAACTTGAGATGTGTTTTTCACTCAGAACTTAATGGTCTGAGTGAAAAATCAAACCGGTGAAACCTCAAACAGTCTCAGTTTCCTTGCAAAAGAATAGAAAAAGCCAATTGACAACCCTTATGCTGTTGTTCAATCGCTCAGTCATGTCCCACTCTTTGCAGCCCCATGGACCGCAGCACACCAGGCTTCCCTGTCCTTCACTCTCTCCTGGAGCTTGCCCAAACTCATGTCCATTGAGTCAGTGATGCCATCCATCCATCTTATCCCCTGTTGCCCCTTCTTTTCTTGCCCAGAATCTTTCCCAGCATCAGGGTCTTTCCCAGTGGGTCAGCTCTTCACATCAGGTGGCCAAAGGATTGGAGCTTCAGCTTCAGAATCAGTCCTTCCATTGAACACTCAGGGTTGATTTTCTTTAGGATTGACTGGTTTGATCTCCTTGCTGTTCAAGGGACTCTCAAGCATCTTCTCCAACACCACAGTTTGAAAGCATTAATTCTTCAGTGCTCAGCCTTTTCTATGGTCCAGTTCTCATATTTGTACATGACTACTGCATAGTCCTTATGCAGAACAATAAAGCACAAATTATTACTATTCTATGTTTTACAGTCAACTTCAGATACCATTTTTATGAAAAACTATGAAATTTTCTGTTTTACCCAGAATCAGACAATTTATTTAATCAGTGCTTGATTTGTCAATATTAATTTAATGGTAAGTATAATGGGAAAAAAAATCCTAAGTACAGGAAATCACACAACGCCCTCTCCATCTCTTCATTAAATACCAGTGGAAGTTTGTATGCATCTTACTTACCTCCATTTAGCAGAGTAGGCCTTCAAGAAATGTTTGTTGTAAATGCAATGATCCAATTAGAAATGTTATAGCAATCTTTGAGACAAGTGTAAAAAGACTGAGAAATCTTAAAGAAAGCAGAAAATTTTAGCAACCATCTGGAAATCTTAAATAGACGACGGTAATTATTCAGCTGTTTAGAAACAAGTCTTTAACAAGAAAACTTGAAGCTGGTCTCTCATTTTCTGCTAGAATAATTGTTTGTTTTCAAATCATATAGCTGTGGGTTTTGCAATATCACTATCAGCCAATTCTCCCTCCCTGCCTTAGGACAGATTCCACATGTCAGGTCTCAGGATCCGCTTTCAGAGAATATCTTCAAAGTCCTGGTTCTCAAATGCAGTTCACCCTGAAAACCACTGCTGAGTGCCCCTCTGTCTGCTTTTCTTTCCCTCACCCTCCAGCCTCCAAAAACTGAAGCTTCTTCCTGCCCCTGTAGGCTGGGTCCCATCCTAGATCTGCTCTGTGTCCAAGGAAAGGAAAGGGAAGTAGTTTTGGTTCAGCAGCTGCAGTGACTGGGAGCCTTCCCCAGGACTTGAGTCAAGATAAAACTTCCTAAGGAAAAGAGACCCAGACATAGAGAATGGGCTTGTGGACACAGCAGAGGAAGGAGAAGGTGGAACGAATTGAGAGGGTAGCATTGACCTATGGCAACCCACTCCAGTATTCTTGCCTGGAGAATGCCATGGACAGAGGTGCCTGGAGGGCTACAGTCCATTACAGCCCATGGGGTTGCAAAGAATCGAACACAACCGACCAACATACACTTTCACTTTTCATTGACATATGTACACTGCCATGTGTAAAATAGGCAGCTAGTGGGAAGCTGCTGTAGAGCACAGGAAGACCAGTTCAGTGCTCTGCGATGACCTGGAGGGGTGGGGTGGGGTGGAAGGGAGGCTCAAGAGGGAGAAGATATAAGTATATATATAGCCAATTCATGTTGTCGTGTGGCAGAAGCCACATACAACACTGTAAAGCAATTATCTTCCAATTAAAATAAAAAAGAACTGCAACAACTAAGAAAGAAAATATGTATGATGTCAGGCATATATTTAACCAGTATTAAATTAAAACCTTTGCTAAAAAGATAAGCCCTCCTCCACATACTGAATGAACATGAACACAGGAAGCAAACATCCTGCTTTGTTCTGAGCCTCATTAGGTTCCTATGACCAGGCCCCGCCTTGAGCTCAGTTTCCCCCATCTGGGAGCCCAGCCACCCTCAGGTGGGTTTCTCACCCCCAGACCACAAGATTCTGTGCTGGGCAGGTTCTCGGCAACCTGCACCCTAAGTCTGCACCAGCTCGTACTTTGTTCTCACCAGAAAGCCCACCTTTGGCTGACTTGCCTGTGCCAACAGCCCTCTGGCATCACCAGGGGCTCGCAGAGTAAACAGCACCCCGGCCCCAGCTCTGCTCGGCCCCAGCCCCCTTCCCCGGGGCCGCTGGGCTGCCTGTTCTCTCCATCCCCAGGCCCTGGCCCAGACGGGGCGCCCAGTCTCATTCATGATTCTAATCCCTGCCTGGTGATCATGGTGTGGCCAGCACACCCTTGTCCCTCAGAATTCTCCAGGAAGGCCTCGCTTCATGTCTAGACTTCACCTGGCTCCCCAGAACTGCCAGTGCGCCCTAAACCACCCCGGCCCCCCAGTGCACCCTAAACCACCCCGGCCTCCCAGAGATGTGTATAAGAGACAGCTTCAAAGACCTTAACCAGTTTCACCAGCTCAAGCCGATCTACAGAGAACATTACAGCATTGATGTAAAGCTATCGTTAAGTTTAAAGTTTTAATTGTTTGTGAAAATTACAGGGCCTTCCCTGGTGGTCCAGTAGCTAAGACCTCAAGCTCCCATTGCAGGGGGCCCAGGTGTGATCCCTGATCAAGGAACTAGATCCCAAATGCCACAACAAAGACTGAAAATCCTGTGTGATGCAATGAAGGCCTGGAACAGCCAAACACAATAAAGGGAAAAATAAAAATTACTTTTGAATATTTTATTTACACATTTGTTAAAATACTTTAAAAACCACGAAACTTTTCAATGATTCTTCAGATGTATTTTGGTACAGTACTGTGGTCTTTCACTCATTCAACAAACATTTTTGAGCATTTATTATCTGGGAGGTGCCATGAAGAGTGGTTACACATAAGACGTACAGAGTCCCTGACTCAGGAGGACAGGGAAGAAAAAATAAGCAAGTAAGTGTACGGTATGGTTATAAGTATTTTGGAAGAATAAAGAAGGAAAGAGTGCTGGGTGGGGAAGCATTCTAGTTTGAAGTTTAGATGTTCACATCTAGGAAAACTTCACTTTTAAGGTGATATTTGTGCAAAGGCATGACAGAGTGAGAGCTACATCGGAGCACCTTCCTCCTGTATCTTTCAGGTCTTCAGGGATACTACTTCCACATCTGTAGTTTGCAGGTGTGTATGATTTGACCATCACATATTGAAAGATACAGGAATGCTGTAAAATAAGAGATATGTGGACGTGCCTTGGGACTCTTAAGGAT
>SJYX01018092.1:54325-83165 GCA_006410675.1 Oreotragus oreotragus
GCCCTAAACCACCCCCGACCCCCAGTGCGCCCTAAACCACCCCGGACCCCCGCAGCTCTGGCCCATCCTTCCTGGTGCTTATTTCCTACCAAGTACCCAGTTTATTTCCTGCCAAGAACACCAGGGCCTCCCTGGAGCCTCAGATGGTAAAGAATCTGCCTGCAATGCAGATCCCTGGGTTGAGAAGGTCCCCTGAAGAAGGGAATGGCAACCCACTCCTCCAGTATTCTTGCCTGGAAAGAATTACATGGACAGAGGAGCCTCGGTCCTCTATAGCCTGCGGTCTATAGAGTCACAAAGAGTTGGACACGACTGAGCAATTAATGCTTTTTCAAGAACCCAGTGGTTTGTAGAAGGGCCAGAGGAGAATGGAGAGCCACGAGATCGCAGAAGCATCTCCTCAGGAATCGAAGTACCAAGTCTCCTCAGGCTGCCATAACAAAACACCACAGGCTGGGAGCTTCAACCACAGAAGATTATCGTCTCACAGTCCCAAGGCTGGAAGTCCAAGATCAAGGTGTTGGCAAGCGTGGTTTCTCCTGAGACCGCTCCCCTTGATTTGCATACAGCTGTGTCTCCACGGGGTCTTCCCACTGTGTGTCTTAATCTGCTCTTTTTTAAAGATTTACTTTTATTTATTTATTTTATTTCTTTGGCTCCACCAGGTCTTAATTGAGGCACACTGGACCTTCGATCTTTGTTATTGCATGTGGAACTTTTAGTTGTAGCATGTGGGATCTAGTTCCTCCACCAGGGATGGAACCCAGGCCCCTTGCATTGGGAGACTAGAGTCTTAGCCACTGGACCACCAGGGAAGTCTCTGCATCACGACACTGTGTGTGCATGCTAAGTCGCCTCGGTCATGTCCAACTCTTTGTGACTCTATAGACCGCAGCCCGCCAAGCTCCTCTGACCATGGGATTCTGCAAGCAAGAATATTGGTGTGGGTTGCCATGGCCTCCTTCAGGGGGTCTTCCAGATCCAGGGGTTGGAATCATGTCTCTTGTGTCTCCTGCACTGGCAGGCAGATTCTTTTACTCTGAGCCAGCCCTAGGCAAACTGTAATGAAATTTTACAGTGTCATTCTCTTTCAGCTGACCCCATGGGCAGCAAGTCAGGATTTCAATGTAGCATGACTTTTTAGAGTCCGTTTTACTTTATACTCTGTCTAGGGAAAAAGCTATTAATCAACATGTTTTGAAGAATAATTATAATTCTGAATAACATTTTACTATTAAAACACAGCACTTCAAATCAAAACCCAGACCATGCCACACTGGATTCTTAGACATATTAGTGGTATGAATTTTCCTTTCCCTGCTGCAAATTATGCTAGTGGAGAAGTTGGAGGAACCCTGAGTCTTTCTCTGAAAGAGCACTCATTAACAGCTTCCTCATTGCTTAATGCATGTTATTTTGATAAGAAAAACAAAGGTTTCAGAGTTCCCTGGTGTGTGAATGCTGATGAAGGCTTGTTGGGCTAGAAACATGCTGAAATTTTTCTACTCAGGCAAAGTGCACGTCTTAAATCATATCCCCAGGGTGCAGTTAATTCATTTTAATTGATTGGGGCTTTTAAATTTTTCTGAAGAGCTCCAACTAAGAGGGAGGTTGGAGATGGACGTTGAACAGGCCAGCTCTGGCCCAGAGGGACACTTTCTACAGACATTTGTAATGGAATATGACAGAAGCTCCTCACAAGGATGCATCCCCAATTAAATTTTGTTACAATAAATCCTATGCTTTAAAAAAATTAGCTTGCATGAATACATGATACCTGAAATTTTAAAATTAATAGATTTAATAATCTAAATAAATGGAGATATATGCCATATTCCTGGTATAAATTTGTATAACACAGTAAACCTAATATACCAATTAATGAGTTTAGTATAATAGATACACCAATTATTCCTTAATCTGTATATTCAAAGTGATCCTAATGGATATTCAGGTGGATTTTTTTAATGATTTCAATATATTAATTCTAAAATTTATATTAAGAAATAAAGATCTTTAAATAGCTAAATTAATCTTGAAACTGAAAAACAGAGATAGGCATCAGGACAATTTGACTTAAGAAAACCATAGTAATTGGAGCAATCCCAGGTGGTGCTAGTGGTAAAGAATCACCCACAGGAAACATTAGAGAGGTGGATTCGATCCCTAGGTCGGGAAGATCCTCTGGAGAAGGAAGTGGCAATCCACTCCAATATTCTTGCCTGGAGAATCCCATGGACAGAGGAGCCTGGGGGGCTACAGTCCAGAGCGTCGCAAAGAGCTAGACACAACTGAAGTGACAGCATTTGCATGTGTTTCTGGTACAGATTTGGACAAATACACCAGAGAACCACTGAAGGAGCTTAGAGATGGTTGTATATGAACCTTGTCAGTGATAAAGGCAGCACCACAAAGCCACGGTGAAAGAAGAAACTGTTCGGTAGATGACATGCAAGAAACTGAATTACTAGGGAGGAAATAAAGCTAATACTGTATAAAAATGTAAACTCCAGACAGTTTAAAAACCTATAAATTAAAGATAATTGCAACAATATAGAAATATATTTTCTACATGACTCAAACATATGACTCAAAATTAACACGTCTTTTTAAGATGTGTTTTTAAGAACCAGAAAGTGATAAACCATGAAGTAATGTGTTAATGGATCAATTTAACTACATTCAAAGTAAAGCTTTTTGTTTAGTGATGAACACCACAAAGCTACAGAGAGTTGACAAATTAGGAGAAGATATTTGCCACATCAAAAATCAGTAGCTTATCAATATATAGAACAGACAAGGACTCTTGTAAATCAGTGAAAATCTGATAGAAAAGAAAATCCTATAGAAAATTAGAACCCTAGGGGGGGAAAATGAATAATCAGTTACAGAAGAATATGTGCAACTGGGTATCAAAACAGCGCTAATACAATGAGAATGAGAAGACTGTACATACAGAGTGAAAAATCAAGAGTTGGAAAGGAGGTAGGGAAATAGAAACTTCCTGTCTGACAAGACACCAGGAACAAAGACATGTATGAACACTTTGGGGTAGCTCTGAGGAAGGGTGGGAGAAGGGGAAGCTGGTATGAGGGGTAAATAAAGATGACTCTCTCACAGGCTCATCATAACCCACGCTCTGCCAAGAGGAACAAAAGAACATATGTGTCACCCTGTAACAAACTCTGGGAGATGGTGAAGAACAGGGAAGCCTAGCATGCTGCAGTCCATGAGGTCACAAAGAGCTAGACCCAACTGAAGGACTGAACAAAATGTTACCCTGTGGGAATTATAAACATGATAGTCGATGATGAAAAGTCTCCTTAACTATTGGTGTCAGAGACTCGCTGGCTACATACCAAATCCCAGTATGCCTCCCTGGGCACATGTACAAACTCCATCTTCCAAACTCCTTGTCGGTTTGGTTGGGACCATCTGACTGGTCTCTGGCCAATGAATGTAGGGGCAACGTCATTCCTTCTGGCCCCTAAAGCATCCATGGGCCCTCGCCTGCTTCATCTCTCCCAGCCATGATGCCACAGATAAAGGCATCTGAGATGGCAGAGCTGCCTGATGAAAGAAGCCCGGATTCTTCAATTAGCATTTGGAGGAGAACCACTGGAGGAAGCCACCTGACCTCAACAAACACATGTGAGCAAGAAATAAGCCTGTGTTAAGCCATTGGTTGGAGACGGCAATGGCACCCCACTCTAGCGTTCTTACCTGGAGAATCTCAGGGATGGGGGAGCCTGGTGGGCTGCCATCTATGGGGTCGCACAAAGTCGGACATGACTGAAGCGACTTAGCAGCAGCAGCAGCAAGCCATTGATATTTGAAAGATTGTTTGTTTCAGCCTACTATCAAATCTACTTTGAATCTATCCAGTGAAAATTAGCAAGACATACTTACCTATCCAACCAGTCCATTCTGAAGGAGATCAGTCCTGGGTGTTCATTGGAAGGACTGATGCTGAAGCTGAAACTCCAGTACTTTGGCCACCTCATGCGAAGAGTTGACTCATTGGAAAAGACTCTGATGCTGGGAGGGATTGGGGGCAGAAGGAGAAGGGGACAACAGAGGATGAGATGGCTGGATGGCATCACTGACTCGATGGATATGAATCTGAGTGAACTCCGGGAGCTGGTGATGGACAGGGAGGCCTGGTGTGCTGCGATTCATGGGGTCGCAAAGAGTCAGACACGACTGAGTGACTGAACTGAAACTGAACTGAACTTACCTACCACCAGGTAAGGTTGAAATCATGAGTCTCAAGTTCAGAGGTGATGATGTTGAAGAGAACGCAGCATTAAGGTTCTTAGGAAATAATTCTCAGGAAATAACCTAGGGAATAATTTGCTATCTGTATTCCACAGGAACATCTAGAATGGGAACATTTTAGAATGCCAGAAATCCTCATTAATGGAGCCCATGCCTCTGAGGTTGAATACAGCACAGCAGCATTTGTTAAACCATGCATGAGTGCTCAGTCATTTCTGTCATGTCCAACTCTCTGTGACCCTATGGACTGCAGCCCACCAGGCTCCTCTGTTCATGGGATTCTCCAGGCAAGAACACTGGAGTGGGTTGCCATGCCTTCCTCCGGTGGATCTTCCTGGCTGAGGGATCAAACACATATTCCCTGCGTCTTCTGCATTGCAGGCAGATTCTTTACCCATTGAGCCACCTGGGAAGTCCTTGCTAAAGCTGTCTTCCTCAATAATTGCTCTTGATACCGACCAGGTTTCATAGCCTTCCACAAGCAATAGAAATTGACAAGAGGCCAGACAAGAAATTCAGGCAAGGCTTTACTGGGGTCTCTGCTGCAGCAGAGAGCATCAAGAACAAACAAAAAGTTCCCTAGATTTCTTGCTCCTTGAGTGGTTGTGGGGTGGGCAAGCTTATTCCTTATATGGGGTAAGAGCAGGGGTGTGTCCAGGGGTCAGCCTAAAGATCTGGCTTAGATGGTTTGCCCACCTCCTCTGGCACTGGTTAGTGCAGGGGGCATGAGCAGGACTCTGTTTTTGCTCCTGACTCTTCAGAAGTGGCAGTAGGGAATTCTGGCCTGTTTGTACCTTTTGTCCAGGTGACTCAATTGGTAAGGGATCCACCTGCCAATGTAGGAGACACAGGAGACATGGGTTTGATCCCTGGGTTGGGAAGATCCCCTGGAGGAGGAAATGGCAACTCACTCCAGTATTCTTGCCTGGGAAATCCATGCACTGAGGAGCCTGGCTGGCTACAGTCCAAAAGCTTGCAAAGAGTCAGACATGACTCAGTGACTGAGTATGCATGAGCAGGCAGTTATTTTTAGTCCCATATAGTTTCTTTGTATNCCCTGGGTTGGGAAGATCCCCTGGAGGAGGAAATGGCAACTCACTCCAGTATTCTTGCCTGGGAAATCCATGCACTGAGGAGCCTGGCTGGCTACAGTCCAAAAGCTTGCAAAGAGTCAGACATGACTCAGTGACTGAGTATGCATGAGCAGGCAGTTATTTTTAGTCCCATATAGTTTCTTTGTATTTTGTTGCAGGAGGAGAGGTGTGTCCATATGCAAGCCCTGCAGCAAAGGGGACTCAGGTCCCAGTCAGTCTCACTCCCACAATCCTACAGCTTTCTCCAAAGAAGCTGAACTTCCAGAGAAACAGGAAGCTTCTCCACTCCCTCCTCAGGCATTGCAGCTCTGGCTACTAACTCAGTCCTAGACTACACGTGAGTCCAGGTACTGGAGACTCAGCATCCAACCTGAGGCACACGTATACTCGTATCAACAAGCATAGGTCTTTCCCTAGAGAGGGATTCATATCACCTCCTAGAGCAACTATCTTTATGTTATTGTGCATTCTTACAAAATATCAATAAACTAACAAATATTTTTTGAAAGTTGTATTTTATAAGAAATTTTCCGTGTCCTAGAGCTTCAGGAGTCTTCCCTTATTTATTTTTATCAAAGTCATGTAGATAATAGTCATATCTTTGTCCCCCATCTAGACCATGACGTCCCTTTCGGCCCCACAGTTGGCATCTCTGGAAACAATGATGAATCTACAAATTGGATTCTGAAATTACGGAAGGTGACAAATGACATCAGCGCTGTTAACTGCAGTGCCAGTAAACAGCTCAGGGTTTTCGTGGCTCAGAAACACTGCAGAGTCCTGATGCCCTGGCCCCGAGGGATCACTTTCAGAGCAATGTCAAATGAACTTCAGGTCTCAAAGAATCACAAACGAGAGTAGATTAGCCTTTTGGTAATGCGTCTGTGGCTTAAAAACCAGTATGATGAATATAAGGCAAGTGAATCAGAGGACTGTGCGCCTCCTTCATGTCGACACACGAAAGATACCTCTGCCACTGAAACCTGCTCTTCCTTTAAGTGGCTGGTGGTGGTGGTGGTAGTGGAGTGTGTGTGTGTGCATGTGCGTGTGTGGGCACACGTGTGTGTGCTCAGTCATGTTCAGCTCTTTGCAACCCTGTGGACCGAGGCCTGCCAGACCCCTCTGTCCATGGACTCTTCCAGGCAAGAATACTGGATTGGGTTGCCATTTCCTCCTCCAGAGTATCTTTCAAACCCAGGGATCAAACCCGTGTCTCTCACATCTCCTGCACTGGCAGGCAGATTCTTTACTGCTGAGTCACCTGGGAAGCCCTAACTGACTTGTGCTTCTTACTTAAAGCCTAATCTACAATTTTGAGCCCAAACTGTGACAAGTTCTGTCCTTTCATAGTGCCTTGCATTTCAATTATAGATCTTTTAATTTTATCCAGGTCAGACATTATGTCCGGGGAAGGCAATGGCACCCCACCCCAGTACTCTTGCCTGGAAAATCCAATGGACGCAGTAGCCTGGTGGGCTGCAGTCCACGGGGTCGCTAACAGTCGGACAGACTGAGCGACTTCACTTTTCTCTTTCATGCATTGGAGAAGGAAATGGCAACCCACTCCAGTGTTCTTGCCTGGAGAATCCCAGGGACGGGGAAGCCTGGTGGGCTGCCGTCTATGGGGTCACACAGAGTCAGACATGACTGAAGTGATTTAGCAGCAGCAGCAGCAAAGATTATGTCTTGTCCACCAAAATCTAGTCTCTTCTTTGTCCACAGAACTAGCTATAGAGCAGGAATCGATGGAGACCATGCATATCCAAGCTTTCTTTGAAGCTTGATGTAGCTCTGTAGCTTCTGTCTCAGTTAGTTGAGAAGAATCAGCTATCTGGGACCCCTGGCCATCCCCCTCCTCTTGGGTGGAACATGGGCCAATTTGCAGGTGAGAACAAGGCTCTTGGTGGAGAAGGTGATGGCACCTCACTCCAGAACTCTTGCCATGGACAGAGGAGCCTGGTAGGCTACTGTCTATGGGGTTGCGAAGAGTCGGACACAATTGAGCGATTTCACTTTCACTTTTCACTTTCATGCATTGGAGAAGAAATGGCAACCCACTCCAGTGTTCTTGCCTGGAGAAGCCCAGGGTCGGGGGAGCCTGGTGGGCTGCCATCTATGGGGTCGCACAGAGTCAGACATGACTGAAGCGACTTAGCAGCAGCAGCAGCAGCACAAGGCTCTTGGAGCTGGTGGAAAAGCAAGAAGGCAGGAATCCACTCCCTTCCAGGAATGAGCACGTGGAAGAAAGCTACTCCATGTCATAGGGCTGTTCCAGGAGTGACAAGCCAGCTTCTCTCTTCTCTAACCACCGGTACTTGGGGACAACTTTGTCACTGCTACTCAGCTTTCCCATTATCTGACCCTGCCTCTCATCTAGAAAAGCTGTTTTTGCATATCAATCTCTCATCTAGGAAAGCTGTTTGTGATTGATTGTCAGATCCTTGATGCCAGAGAAAGGAAAACCAAGATACCATGCATCATTGTTCTATATCAGGATTCTCCTGGAAGCTTTTATTCCCATTTGATCCTTCCTTGAAGTGTTAAGTCACTTTTTTCAGAGTTTAGTCCAACTCTTTGGGACTCCATGGAGCCCACCAGGCTCCTCTGTCCATGGAATTCTCCAGGCAAGAATACTGGAGTGTGTTGCTATTTCTTACCCCAGGGGGTCTTCTTGACCCAAGGACTGAACCCAAGTCTCCTGCGTTGCAGGTAGATTATTTACCATCTGAGCCACCAGGGGAAAAAGTGAAGTAGACATGCTTCCTCTTTTCAAATGAGAAAATAAATTCTTTGGTAATCTATTGCTCTGTAACAAATTATCCCCAGACTCTGCAGCTTAAAGAAGCCCTTTTGTTACACTTGCAGATTCTTAGGTCAGAAAGGAAGAAGACATAGAGCATCGATGCGGGTGCGATGCTCCAGAATGTTTGGGTCTCAGCTCTGGAACTGAGAGATCAGATGTGAGTCAACATCTGTTGTCAGGATTTTTCTGGAGGCATCTTCACTCCTATATCTGTCGGCTGGACTTCAGATGGAGATGTTGGCCAGAACAGGTCCCTGTGGTTTCATCTCACGGCTTGAGCTTCCTCATAGCAGAGAAACCTCAGACTTCTTACATGTTGGCCCAGGTCTCCAAAGTTGAGTGTCTAAGAGAACCAGGTGGCTGTTGTATCACCTTTGATGACCTAGTTTTGAAAAGCATGTGGTCTCATTTCCACAGTCAAAGTCCACCTACATTCAAGAGAGGAAATATAGACACTCCCAACTCTTGGTAGGAAGGGCGTCAAAGCCACATTATAGGAGAACATACAGAATCAGAATTTTTCCATGCCCATTTATTTAAAAAAAAGTCTCTCAAAGACCTAAATAATCTTTTCTCCAAAGAAGACATATAGATGGCCAACAAGCACATGAAAAGATACTCAACATCACAAATTATTAAAGTCATGGAAATTGCCTCACACTGGTCAGAATGACCATTATCAAGAAGTCTGCAAATGATAAATGTTGGAGAGGGTGTGGAGAAAAGAAACCCTCCTACACTGTTGTCAGAAATGTGAATTGGGATAGCCACTTTGGAGAACAATGTGGAGGGTCCTTTAAAAATTGAAAATAAGACCACAATATGACCCTGCGGTCCCACTTCTGGACATATATCTAGAAAAGGTGAAAATTATAATTTTAAAAGATACACGTGTCCCAATGTTCATAGCAATACTATTCATAATAGCCAAGACATGGAAGCAATCTAAATGTCCATCAACAAAAGAATGGATAAAAAAGATGTGGTAGATATATATGGAATATATATGGAATATTACCAGGCCATTAAAAGGGAAGAAACAATGCATTTGCAGCAATGTGGATGGACCCAGGGATTATCATAGTAAGTGAAGTAAGCCAGATGGAGACAAATATCATATGATAACACATTTATGTGGAATCTAAAAAAAATGACACAAATGAATGGATTTATGAAACAGAAATAGAGTCACAGACACAGAAAACAGTTGTACAGTCATCAAAGTGGAAAGGGAGTAGGAGAGGGATAAATTAGGAGCTTGGGATCAGCTGATACAAAACTCTATACATTAAATAGATAATCAACAAGGACCTACTGTATAGCACAGGGAAACATATCCAACACCTTCAAATAATGGAAAAAAATCTGAAAAAAATTGTATAACTGAATCACTTTGTTGTACACCTAAAGCTAACACAACATTTTAAAGTAGCTAGACTTCAATTTTTAAATATATTTTACATATATATATATATAAAGGGCTTCCCAGGTAGCTCAGTGGTAAAGAATCCACCTGCTGATGCAGAAGATGCAGGTTCGATCCTTGGGTTTGGCAAGATACCCTGGAGAAGAAAATGTTAATCCATGCCAATATTCTTGCATGGGAAATCCCATGGACAGAGGAGACTGGTGGGCTACAGTCCATGGGATCACAAAAAGTGGGATACAACTGAGTGACTGAAAATATATATATATATGTAAAATCTGCCAAATAAGCTCAGTGAGGAAGTATTACAATGAACTTTATGAAACTTCCTCTTTTTGGTCAAAATGGTTAAGTATTAATAATTTAGTATGTTTCAACAACTTAATATTTGTTTTATGCCTCTCCTCCACTTCCCAGCATCTAGCCCATACTTTGTATATAATAGATTCTCAATCTGCATTTTATAGAACCAAAAAGTGGCAAAATTTAAGGTATAAAAAAGAAAAGAAAACTGTCTAAGTCCTTTAACTTCCTGTTAGAGTATTAGCTTTCTGTGCCTGCTGTAACAAAGTACCAAAAATGTGGGGGTTTTAAGCAATGGAAAATTTATTTTCCCATAGTTCTGGAGGCCAGAAGTGTGGACTCAGCCTCAATAGGATACAGTTAGGGTGTTGGCAGGGCAGGATTCTCTCTGGGGTATTGAGGGACGACTCTGTTCCCCACCTCTTCCAGCTCTTGGTAGCTGCCAGCATCCTTGGCTTGTGGCCTCCTCACTCTAATTTGGCCTCCACAGTCACATGACCTCTCCTCTTCTCTGTGTCAACTCCACTTCTCTCTTATAAGGACACCTGAGATTGCATTTGGGGTCCATCCAGATAGCCTAGGATCATCTCCTCATCTCAAGATCCTGAATTCAATTCTATCTGTAAAGTCTGCCATATAAGGTAATATCAGAGGTCCCAGAGATTAGGAAACAGACATTTTAAGGGACTATTATTCAGCCCACCAGAGTCAGAATACAAATTTGTAAGAGCATGGGTGAGGACACCTTTGGTAGCAGTAGGCAGACTGGGACAAGCTGGAACAGAATTCATGTCATGTAAGAGACAAGCCTGGAAACAGGGCTGCCTATAAGCCCCTGGCGACCTGCTCACCCTGATGGCATTTCTCCTTCTGGCTAAAGTCTCCTGTACTCACAGCAAGAAGCCAAGAAGCTTGAGGAGAACCCGGTGATGGTCTGATTTTCTTTTTAACTTTTTATTTTATACTGGAATATAGCTGATTAAAAGTGTCATGATAGTTTCAGGTGAACAGTGAAGGGTCTCAACCATACATATACAAGCAAGCCTTAGTCACGCAGTTGTGCCGACTCCTTGTGACCCCATGGACTGTAGCCTGCCAGAGTCCTTTGTCCATGGGATTTTCCAGGCAAGAATACTGGAGTGGGTAGCCATTTCCTTCTCTAGGGGATCTTCCTGGCCCAGGTATCAAACCAGGGTCTCCTGCATTGCAGGCAGATTCTTCACCATCTGAGCCACCAGGAAAGCCCATCTATGTATACATGTATTCATTTTCCCCAAAACTCCCCTCCTATCCAGGCTGCCACATAACACTGAGCAGAAATCCATGTGCTATACAGTAGGTCCTTGTTGATTATCCATTTCAAATATAGGCATGTGTACATGTCAATCTCAAACTCCCTAACTATCCCATCCTCCCATCCTCCCCACTGGCATCCATAAGTTCACTCTCTAAATCTGTGAGACTGGTTTTCTTGAAAGTTTTTTGGGTGCTCATCTCACTACTCAATTTCTCAGTGTCATCCTATAGAAAGCCCAGAGCTGTAAGCAATTAATAAGAATTATCTATCATTCATTTTTATTATTTGAGCAGTGATATAACAAGCTTTTAGTTATTGGACTATCCTGTGCCAAAGACATATGATGAAATGGGAAAAAAAAAAAAAAAAAACAGGCGAAGTGGGTTCATGTCTTCACTTTGCTGGGGAACATTCCCTGCTCCCCATACATATATAATAGCAGCCATTTTTAGGCATCTACCATGTGCCAAAAATGACTATATGAAGATGACTCAGAAGCCTGTGAAATCTTGACTTCTAACAGAACATTTTGTGCCCAATAGTTTGTATGCTTTCCCCCAGCTTTCATCCTAGGAGGAGCATTGTACCTCCAACAAGGTACCTCCAACATCTTCAGTCCAAGAAAACATGGCTTATGTCTGCCTCTGAGAACCTCCTAACCCCCATCGACCCACTCAACATCTGTGAAGACTTTTGCAAAGGGTAGGAACCAGGTCTGGCCACATAGGATGTAGCAGTCACTACAAGGAAGAGAGAGCTGGTAAGTCTCCCAGGGAAACTTAATGAATTTTTAGACTCTTTGCTTTCTGGGTCACGATCATACTGATTAAAGTAACAGACGTCTAAATAAGTCTTGAAGATACCAGGGGCAGTGAGAAGAATGTTTGATTACCAAAAGGCAGCAGATGATCTAATTTTACAGGATTCTTCAGGAAAGCCCATGGCTTCCATGATGGCTCAGCTTGTAAGAAGCTGAGAATTCACCTGCAATGCAGGAGATTCTGGCTCAATCCCTGGGTCAGGAAGATCCCCTGGAGAAGCAAATGGCAACCCGCTCCAGTGTTCTTGCCTGAGAAATCCCATGGACAGAGAAGCCTGACAGGTAACAGCCCATGGGGTTGCAAGAGTCGGACACAATTTAGCAACTAAACCACCATCCGGTGAGCCCAGCAGCGCTAGGAGGGATGAAGCGGGCTTCCTGGACCCCTATAAGATGCTTCCTGTGTGTGCGGGTGCAGGGGAAAGAGAAAAAGAGGTTAAGTGGGAACATATGGTGGAAGATTAAACAACATCCCTTTAATCCCCAATTGCCTGGCTGCCCCTGCTGTAATTACATGCCATCAGATTGAAAGGCCACCAGATGTTCAGGTCCTAAGCCAGGAATTACCCACTTGGCCACTATCTTAGTGAATAAGCACTCCGGCCAGAAGGGCCAGCATTTAAATTGAACAAGATGGAAGCACTTTTTAGATTTGCTCATTGGAAAAATGGAGGTAAACTGGAACATTAGCCATTTTCTTCCCAACAGAGCACCACCACCTCCAGGCTCATGAGCACAAGTAAAGTCAATAAAGGCACCAGCTGGAATCTACCCAGCAAATTCCCACTGATCTTTGGAGCTCAGGGAATTCCCACTCTGACTTTTACCTCAGGTGACAAAGTCCACCTCAGAAGTTATTTTTTCTTGATGCTTCAGTGAATAAGTTACTCCTTCCATAGGATTTTTAAAAGCAAAGGCCAAATTTCCTCTTTCTTTCTTTTAAAAGAAAGAATAATTCGAGATGAAATTGATAAAAAGAGGTTTTTTTATTTGTGCTTCTTTGGTTTTTATAATGGTTTCCAGGAGATGACTTAATCTAGATTCTGAAGAGAGGGGATAGATATGTCCCCAAAACCAAAGTGATAACTGAGGTAGATAGAGCTATGTATCTATGCATCCATCTATCTATCCATCCATCTGTTGCTGCTGCTGCTAAGTCACTTCAGTCGTGTCCTACTCTGTGCGACCCCATAGACGGGAGCCCACCAGGCTCCCCTGTCCCTGGGATTCTCCAGGCAAGAACACTGGAGTGGGTTGCCATTGCCTTCTCCACCATCCATCTGTATTTCTCACAATTTTAAAGTTCATGTAATCATGAAACTGCTTCAGTTTATATTTTGTGCTTGTCAAAAATGTTGTTCAAGTTTTCCCACAACATCTTATGTAAAAGTGAATTTTCTGGCCAACACTATAAACACTATATACATATTAATATATTGTTTAATTAATATATTGTTGTTGTTCAATTGCTAAGTCGTGTCCAATTCATTGCGACCTCATAGACTGCACCACACCAAGCTTCCCTGTCCTTCACTATCTCCTGAAGTTTACTCAAACTCATGTCCATTGAGTTGGTGATGCTATATATATATATATATATATATATATATGTCTGATTCTGATTAATTTGGAATGAAATCTCTTTACTTATATGGCCTTTCCCCAAGGTCCAGCCTGGACTTAGTCTTGGCTGCTTTCAGGTTATTCTTGTGTTTCTCTCCAGCATAAAACAATGATATATGTCAATGTGAGAACAGATTCTATTTTTAATTAACAATGTATTATTAAAAATAGTTTCCAAATAGCCACTAGAACAGGCTACAAAGTCATGGGACTCAAAATTACTTGAGGTGAAACCCAGGTCTCTTGAATTTTGAAGAGCACCTAGATAGCGTACTAAAAAGCAGAGACATTAGTTTGCCAACAAAGGTCCATCTAGTCAAGACTATGGTTTTTCCTGTGGTCATGTATGGACGTGAAAGTTGGACTGTGAAGAAAGCTGAGGGCAGAAGAATTGATGCTTTTGAACTGTGGTGTTGGAGAAGACTCTTGAGAGTCCCTTGGACTGCAAGGAGATTCATCCAGTCCATTCTAAAGGAGATCAGCCCTGGGTGTTCTTTGAAACTCCAATACTTTGGCCACCTCATGTGAAGAGTTGACTCATTGGAAAAGACTCTGATGCTGGGAGGGATTGGGGGCAGGAGGAGAAGGGGATGACAGAAGATGAGATAGCTGGATGGCATCACCTATTCAATGGATGTGAGTTTGAATGAACTTTGGGAGTTGATGATGGACAGGGAGACCTGGCGTGCTATGATTCGTGGTCTCGCAAAGAGTCGGACACGACTGAGTGACCGAACTGAACTGAACTGAAGAACCAATAGCCTAATATTACTTTTCAAAAAATATGATGGCCCTTGATTTGCAGTCTGAAAGACTCCAGGTGACTAAGCTCATTTCCAATGATCTACCAGCTGTGGGTCAGTAAGAAAGTCTGGATAGCACAGTGGTTGGTGATGAGCCCAGCTCATGAGTCAAATGTCTGGACTTGAATCCAGCCAGCTTATAACCACAACCTACTTACTGAACTCTCTTCTCTGTGAGTGAACTTCCCAGATATTGAGTGAGATAAGAATAGGAAAGCCCATCTTACTTCCTATACCATGAGAAGTTCAATGAATGGTAGCTATTATCACCCATAGCTTTGATATGATAATTACCTGATCATAACTGTATGGCCTAGACTAGCCACACAGGGCTTTGTTCCAGCCAAAGACACATGTTCTAAAATCCTGGAGGAAGGAGTTATTTAGGTCTTGGTTGGTGTTAGGTCTCCACATGGCATCTAATCTTCTCAATGCTCCCAACCTGCAGATGGGCCTGCAGACCCGTCTATCCCCTATACTTTTCCTTGTCCTTCCCCTCCTATCCATGGTGCCAGAGTTTTAACTTTTCTAAGTGCTTTTAACCCCCAGCCTCCTGCCCTTCACTATAATGGCCTAGGCCTCACTCAGTTTTTCAAGTTTGAACCTCAGGTGCCGCCTTGGTCTCCAATATGGAAACCTGGCCTTGAATCAGATCCACCCTGCCAAATCTTATTTCAGTCCATGTAGCCTCCTGATCATATAAATCTCAAATTAAAAAGTGGGGAAACTTTGTACACTCATTTCCTAGCAGCCTTGTTCACAGTAGCCAAAAGGTGGAAATCATTCAAATAATGCAGTGATTAATACTCTGAGCTTCCAATGCAGGGGCACAAGTTTGATCCCTAGGTGGGGAGCTAAGATTCCACATGGCTAGCAGTGTGTGGCCAAAGAAAAGGAAATTCTGACACATGCTACAGCATAAGTAATCCTTGATGACATTATGCTAAAAGAAATAAGTCATTTGCAAAAAGACATATACTGCATGATTCCACTCATATGAGGCAGCTAGTATGGTCAGAATCATAGCAAGTAGAACAGTGGTTGCCAGGGGCTGAGGGTGTGAGGATAGGCAATGAGGAGTTCTTGTTTAATGAGTATAAAGTTTCAGTTTTGCAAGATAGCAAACATTCTGGAGATGGATGGTGGTGATGGTTGCACAACAAGGTGAATGTTCTTAATACCTCTATACTGTAAACATTAAAATGGTTAAGATGGAAATTTTATGTGTAGTGAACTACAGTTATATATTTAAAGAAAGTTGGGGAACCACTTCAGGTCCTTTGTTTAAAGTTCAAGAGATGTGGCAGTGATACTCACCAGGAACACTATTATTAGGTATGACTTGGAAATGTTGATCCATGAAATCAGAGAAATAAAAAGATCACTTTGCAATGGAGGGAGGCATAATTACAAATTGTTAAATTTGGCACCTAGAAAAATCAAAAGAATAAACTAAAAAATGAAAATACTAAAGAGAAATAAGTCTACAATGTTTATTTGCAAATTAATGGTTTTGAATAGCTTTCAATCCTTTCCAAAGGATTAAACCAAAGTATGTTGAGCATTTCCAGCGTATTCGGTGTGGTTCATTTTCTGATCCATGGTTCAGCCAATCAACTGAGAAAAGAAACGAAAGGCCTTGATAACTCCTTGAGCTGGAACACTAAATGCAGAACCTCTACTTGATGAGTCCATGTTGGTAAATTTAACTTGATTCAAATTTATGTCCCTTCCATCAGGAGATGAACAAGCCCATTGAACTGGAAGCTAAGGCTATGACACGACAGCCACTTTGGGCTCTTCATTCATCTGAATCAAGAGGCAGAGGGGGCAGTTACTGTGCTGGTGGAGGCGACTGATCCGGACTCCCTGGGGGAAATTGGGCCGCTGCTCCATGATGGAGGGAAGGGAGAGTCCATGTCAAATACCGAAGATCCCTTTGGGGATCTCTTAGTATCACCAAGGCCTGTGATGAAGACCAACGGAAAGCTTCAATAGCCTCATCCACGCAGGGCTTCTAATGGCCCAGACCCTTCAGGAATGAAAGTGCGGATTAACCTCCACTCCCAGCTAAAGAACCATAGTTAGCTGAGGTGCTTGCTGAAGGCAAAGTGAAAAAAAAGTGAAGTCGCTCAGTCGTGTCCAACCCTTTGAGACCCCATGGACACCAGGCTCCTCCGTCCAGGGGATTTTCTAGGCAAGAGTACTGGAGTGGGTTGCCATTTCCTTCTCCAGGGAACTTCCCAACCCAGGGATCGAACCCAGGTCTCCCACATTGTAGACAGACGCTTTCCATCTGAGCCACCACTTGATCTTAGCCAAAGGCAAAAGGACTATGAAATGGGTAGTGGATGAAGGTAGTTATAAATATCAGCTATAACCATGCAGCCAGTTACAGAAATGAAAATTATGATTGTTATGAGTATCTCCTCCTTGTTTTGCTATTAGTATATGTATATGTATATTTATATTTCAAGATTAAATTGATTTAGAGATGTATATGAGTGCCAAGTTGACAAGGGTTGGACTTTTCATGGTTAATTTTATATGTCAATTTGACTGGGCCACCTAGATATTTGCTCAGACATTATCCTGGGTATGTCTGTGAGGGCATTTGCAGATGAGATGAACATTTGAATAGATAGACTGCATAAAGCAGATTGCCCTCCCCTATGTAGGTGAGCCTCATTCAATCAGTTGGAGGCCTGAATAAAACAAAGTCTGGCCCTACCCTGAGTAAGAGAATTCTCCTGCCTGACTGCTAATGTGGGTGGGCCCCATCCATTTATTTGAATCTCTAAATAGAACCAAAAGGCTGAGTAAGAGTGAATTCCCCCTGCCTGGCTACCCTGAGGCTGGGACACTGGGCTTTTTCCTGCCTTCAGACTCAAATTGGATCGCTGACTCTTTCTGAATCTCAAGCCTGCCTGCCTTAAGACTGAAACTGTTATTGAATCTTCTGTATCCCCAGCTTGCATGCATGCTTAGTCATTTCAGTTGTGTCCGACTCTTTGCTACCCTATGGACCATAGGCTCCACTCTTCATGGGATTCTCCAGGCAAGAATACTGAAATGAGTTGCCATGCTCTCCTCCAGGGGATCTTCCCTGACCCAGGGATCATACATGTGTCTCTTACATCTCCTGCATTGACAGGTGGGTTCTTTACCACTAGTGTCACCTGGGAAGCCTGTGTCTCCCGCTTGCCAACTGAAAATCTTGAGGCTTTGCAGCCTCAATAATGATGTGAACCAATTTCAATCAACGAACCAATCTCCTATTTGTCTGACTCTCTGGAGAACCCTAATTCATACTGTGACTTTTGAGCAAAGTAGAGTATTGGAGACTCCTGTTATTTAGCTCGTGTATCTAGGAGCCAGAATCAAGAAGCAACGCTTCCAGAACCATCCTACTCCATCATACTTGATGGGGTCCGCTGGGCTCTGTCTGCAAGTGAACTTTCTTCCCATGGCAGGAAAGTCATTGCTATAATCCCAGACCAATATTTTTCCACTTCATGAACCCAAAGAAGGAAAAGTTATTCAACCCTACTCTACCCTCAGTGGTTGGTTTAGAAAATTCCAAGGAAGGATTCCAATAGTCTCAGCTTCAGTGAAGAGCCTAACCGGTTGCAGTATATCTGTACTGAGGAAATGGCAGCAGATGACTGGAACAGCTGAGGAAATGGCAGCAGATGACTGGAACAGCTTGGGAAATGTGCCTCCTTGTGGCCAACGGGTGCAGTGCAGCCTGACTGACAGCCCAGCAGATGCATATAATACAATATAATGTAAAGGAAGGTAACAAAACGTGGCATAGAATAATATATCATAATATAACAATCATTAGGGAACATCGTTCTCCAAAAAGTCACTTCCTGCCTGTTCACTTGATGCCAGCCCCTGTATGCCAGCTGCTATACTATACTACTGTACTTTTCAAGGTACTCTACTGTAAGATTAAAAGTGTTTTACTTACTTTTGTATTTGTTTTTATGTATTATTTGTGTGAGAAGTATTATAAACCTATTGGAATACAGTACTATTAATATATAGCCAATTGTGTTAGCTGGGTACCTAGGCTAACTTTGTTGGACTTACAGACATGCTCTTGGAATGGAACTTATTCACATTCAGGGACTTACCATATCTGGGAGCTTCAGAAGAGAAAGATTGCATCAACCATGGTGAGAAACCCCTTCATGAGGACACACCATAATCGTCTGGAAAGAGCTGTGAGAGACTGCATAAACCATTTACCAAGCTCTGCCTCTAAATACATAGCTGGGTCCATATTTCCCAACTTCTCCTTCTGCTGGTGGTGTGCACACAGCTCAAATGTGTTAGGGGCCAGAAAGATCTGAGACCCACTGAAACAGGACATCAAGGAGCTCCTAATGGAGGACGCTAAGTTCCGAGGGATGGGGAGACCTCGGATATGGAAAACAGGAGTCATGAAAACTCCAGGCAGAAGGAGCAGGGTGGAGAGAGACATGAAAATGAAGAGAACTGGGGGAAAGTAAACAGTATATGACTGCAGCCGTGAAATTAAAAGATGCCTGATCCTTGGAAGAAAAGCTATGACCAGCCTAGATAGCATATTAAAAAGCAGAGACAATACTTTGCCGACAAAGGTCTGTGTAGTCAAAGCTATGGTTTTTCTAGTAGTCATGTACGGATGTGAGAGCTGGACTATAAAGAAGGCTGAGCACTGAAGAACCGATGCTTTCAAATCATGGTGCTGGATAAAACTCGAGAGTCCCTTAAACTGCAAGGGCATCAAACCAATCAATCCTAAAGGAAATCAATCCTGAATATTCATTGGAAGGACTGATGTTGTTGAAGATCCAATCCTTCGGCCACCTAATGCAAAGAGCTGACTCACTGGGAGAGACCCTGATGCTGGGGAAGATTAAGGGCAGGAGATGAGGGAAACAGAGGATGAGATGGTTGGATGGCATCACCAACTCAACAGATAGAAGTCTGAGCAAACTCTGGGAGGTGGTGAAGGACGAGGAAGACTGCACTGGCATGCTACAATCCATGGGGTTGCAAAGAGTCAGACACAACTGAGTGACTGAACAATGACACGCAGGACATTTGCTTTGGAGAGTCGTGTGTGACTCTTTGTGACCCCGTGGACTTGTACAACTCACCAAGCTCCTCAGTTCATGGAATTCTCCAGGCAAGAATATTGGAGTGGGTAGCCATTCCCTTCTCCAGGGGATATTCTCGACTCAGGATTAAGCTAGGGTCTCCTACATTGTAGGCATTTTCTTTCACCTTCTGAGCAATGCCATACTTGGTTTAGAGTAGTGGTTCTCAAACTTTGCTCCTGTGGAAACCTGTAGATCTCTGAGCAGGACTGAACAGAAACCTTTCAACTCAAATATGATAACATTTCTCCTAATTCAAAGGAAGAAAACTAGTTCATAATTTTCAACTTTTCCCCCATTCACTTTTTTCCTTCCTTTTTTATCTCATAAACTAACTATTAAGCAGACACTATGCTGAGCACTGAGTTCTCTTAATACCTGACAGCACATGTTCCTCGTGCATTTACAGTGCTGGTGGTGGTTTAGTCGCTCAGCCGTGTCCGACTCCTGTGATCCTGTGGACTGTAGACTGTCAGGCTCATCTGTCCATGGGATTTTCCAGGCAAGAATACTGGAGTGAGTTGCCATTTCCTTCTCCAGGGGATCTTCCCGAACCAGGAATTGAACCCAGGTCTCCTGCATTGCAGGCAGATGATTTACCAACTGATCTATGAGGGAGGCCCTCCATAGCTCAATGCATTTACGGTCTTTAGAAGTTAATAGGAAAGACAGACATTGAATGAATTCTTATCATCATGGTCATGGTCAAGTAGGAGAAGTTGGACAGAATGTGTCGATGGTGTATTCAGTCCCCAGGGGGTTGTAACAGTACCACAAACTGGGTGGCTTCACCAACAGAATCTATTCTCTCAGCCTGGGGCTGGAGGTCAAAATCAAGGGGTCATAGGGTTAGTTCCTCTGGAGGGCTGTGAGGCAGAATCTGTTGCAGCCTCTCCCCTCATTTCTAGTGGTTTGCTGGCAATTGTGGGGGCCCCTTGACTTTTAGAAGTTGGAGAATTTCCCTGGTGGCTCAGATGGTAAAGAATCTGCCTGCAAAGTGGGAGATCCAGGTTTGAACCCTGGATGGGGAAGATTCTCTGGAGAAGGGAATGGCAACCCACTCCTGTACTCCTGCCTGGAGAATCCCATGGACAGAGGAGCTTGGCAGGTTACAGTCTGTGGGGTCTCAAAGAGCCGGGTACTACTCAGCAACTGAAAACAACTTGGCTTTGACCTCTGCCTCCATCTTCACACAGCATTTCCCTGTGTTCCTGTGTCTCTGTCCAAACATGTCCTTTTTATTTAAAAAAGTTTTTCTATTTTAAAGCATAGTAAAGTTAAGGAAGTTGTGATAGCTTCAGGTGAACAGTGAAGGGCTTCAGCCATACATATATATGTCTCCATTCTCCCCCAAATTCCCCTCCCACCCAGGCTGCCACCTAATATTGACCAGAGATCCCTGTGCAACAGTAGGTCCTTCCTAGTTATCCATTTTAAATATAGCAGTGGGTACATGTAGATCCCAAACTCCCTATCTCTTCCCCTATCCTTCTCCCACCCCGAGCAACCGTAAGTTTGTTCTTAAATTTGTTGAGTCCCCTTCTCTTTTGGAAGTACATTTGTATCATTTCTTTTAGATTCCACATATAAGGGATGTCATACAATATTCCTCCTTCTCTGACTTACTTCACACAGCATGACAGTCTCTGGGTCCATCCATGGTGCTGCAAATGGCATATTTCATTCTTCTCAATGGCTGAGTGATAGACCATTGTATATATGTACTACATATACTTTATCCTCTGTCACAAATGTCCCCCTTTTTATAAAGACATCAGTTGTATTGGATTAAGAGCCTGGTCTACTCCAGTATAACCGCTTCTCAACTAATTACATCTGCAATGATCCTACTTCTGGTAAGGTCACCTTCTGAAGCACTGGGGGTGAAGACATCAACGCATGACTTTTGGGGGGACACAATTCAAACCCTAACACGTGGGGAAGCCAATAGTCTAAAGATGTCTGGCAAAAGCGTTCCAAGCAAAGGGGGCTTCCCAGCTGGCTCTGCAGTAAAGAATCCACCTGCAATGCGGGAGCTGCAGGAGATGCAGTTTCAATCCCTGGATCAGGAAGATCCCACTCCAGTTTTCTTGCCTGGAGAATCCCATTGGCAAAAGAACCTGGTGGATTGTAGTCCATGGGGTAGCAAAGAGTTGGACACGGCTGAAGTGACTTGCACTTCAGCATTCCAAGCAAAGAAAACAGCATGAGCAAGCTTCCTAGGGCAGGAGAGAGCATGGTGAGGCAAACGCCAGTGTGGTTCAACTAAAGAGACAATGTTTATGGGGAAAGTAGTTGCAATGGAAGAAATTTGAAATTATAGTCTTGGCAACAATTTTCCAGGGCCAGAATAAGGAAGGTCCATGGCATGGGTGTCAGAAACATTGGGCAGACAGACCCATTAGAACTTGGCAACTTTCCCCTGGACATAAGCTCCAAATGACCACAAGTGTGGTTACAAAAGTATTAGAAGACAGTTCTGTTCAGTTCAATTCAGTCACTCAGTCGTGTCTGACTCTTTGCGACCCCATGAATCGCAGCACTCCAGGCCTCCCTGTCCATCACTAACTCCCGGAGTTTACCCAAACTCATGCCCATCAAGTCAGTGATGCCATCCAGCCATCTCATCCTCTGTCGTCCCCTTCTCCTCCTGCCCCCAATCCCTCTCAGCCTCAAAGTCTTTTCCGAGTCAACACTTCACATGAGGTGCCCAAAGTATTGGAGTTTCAGCTTCAGCATCAGTCCTTCCAATGAACACCCAGGACTGATCTCCATTAGGATGGACTGGTTGGATCTCCTTGCAGTCCAAGGGACTCTCAAGAGTCTTCTCCAACACCACAGTTCAAAAGCATCAATTCTTCAGTGCTCGGCTTACTTCACAGTCCAACTCTCACATCCATACATGACCACTGGAAAAACCATAGCCTTGACTAGACGAACCTTTGTTGGCAAAGTAATGTCTCTGCTTTTGAATATGCTATCTAGGTTGGTCTGGGTTACTCCTTCCAAGGAATAAGCGTCTTTTAATTTCATGGCTGCAGTCACCATCTGCAGTGATTTTGGAGCCCCAAAAAATAAAGTCTGACACTGTTTCCACTGTTTCCCCATCTATTTGCCATGGAGTGATGGGACCAGATACCATGATCATAGTTTTCTGGATGTTGACAAAGATGTCATAAAAACTTAGAGAAAAGGTAAGAGTGAGTCCACCATCAGGGATACTGGAAGAAAGGGCTCAGAAGGAAAAGAGGCTGATACAAACAGTCCCCACGTGAGTGAAAGAAGCACAGAACACTCAAAGCAACCAAGATGACTCCTGCTGTGGCTTCCAGGATTAACAGAGACTGTCAGAACCACAGCTGCAAGGTGAAGAAAACACCCCAAACCAGAGCAATGTTCCAGGAGAATTTCCGAAATGTGACACACTCAGATGAAAGTTACGTCTGAAAGACAGAAGTGCAGAATGAGTATTTGTGGAAAGCTCTGAGGATGACATTGTTTTTTACACAGCCACAATCACTGAGAAGAAAGTCCACTGGTTCCCTGGTGGCCTAGAGGTTAGGACTCTGCTATTCACTACCGTGACCTGAGTCCAGTCCCTAGTTAGGAAACTGAGATCCCGCAAGCCTGTGTGGCGCTGCCAAAAGAGAAGAAAATTCAAGAAAGATAGATGAGTTTGTGCTGACATGTAGAGAAAGCCAATAAATGTGTGAGGAGCAAGAAAGGGGGATGATAAGTGGATAAGAGATAACAGAACAAAAAAAAATAATAATAATTAGTCAATACCAGGCTTCCCTGATGGCTCAGCAGGTAAAGAGTCTGCCTGCAGTGTAAGAGACAAAGGAGATGCGAGTTCATTCTGTGCGTAGGGAAGATTCCCTGGAGAAGGAAATGGCAACCTACTTCAGTATTATTACCTGGGAAATCCTGTGGACAGAGGAGCCTGGCAGGCTACCGTCCATGGGGTCACAAAAGGGTCAGACAGGACTGAAGGGACCAAGCACAGCACAGCTCAGGCAATATTAGTCTTCCCTCTGGGTTGAATTTCTAGGAGAATTGGTATTTGCCATCCTTTAAGGACCCAAAAGGTCACACTCAGTTTGAATTTCAGCTCTGCTACTTAAGAGGCCCCAAGGCAAGCCACTGACTGTATTTGAATCTCCTTTTTCTTATCTCTACACTGAGATCAATAATAGAATCTATGCCATAGAATTTGTGGACAAGATTTTATGAGAAAATGTATTCTAGCCACATCTACTCATAAAAGAAGCCCACTAAAGACAGCGCTGCTGCTGCTGCTGCTAAGTCACTTCAGTCGTGTCCAACTCTGTGCGACCCCATAGACAGCAGCCCACCAGGCTCCTCCATCCCTGGAATTCTCCTGGCAAGAACACTAGCTATTCCCAAACCAGAATAACAGAATGAACAGTCCGAGGGCTGAAAGCTCAGAGCATGTGTGGGTTCAGGAAAATCTGAACTTCTGAAACATGTTCATCACACCGAGCTGATCCAGTTTCTGCCCAGCATCCTGCAACTGAGGTGAAGCCAGAAGGCACCTAAGCTATTCAACAGGGGCTGCCACAACAAAATACCACAGATGAAGGGGCTTAAACAACACACATTCATTCTGTCGCAGGCCTGGAGGCTGGAAGTCTAAGATCAAGATGTTGGTAGGGCTGGTTTCTGCTAACACCTCTCTCCTTGGCATGCGACACTATTGTCTCAATGTCTTCACACGGTCATTCCTCTGTATGTATCTCTTTCCTGATTGCCTCTTCTTAGAAGCACATCCCTCAGATTGGACTAGAGCCCAGCTCAGGGACCTCTTTTACCTCTTGGCAGAGCCTAATTCCCAATAGTCACGTGCTGGGGCACCAGGGGTTAGGACTTCAATATATGAATGTGGAGGGACACTGGTCAGCCCAGAGCAGTCCCCTCTGGTTACCTGAGAGCTCCCAGTGAGTGGACAGGCTGATAGGAGACTGACCCTGACGGACGTCCCAGTTTTCACATGGCAGATTTGGGGAACTACAGCTCAATGACCCTGATCCTCAAAAAAATTACAAGATGCATTAATAGACATTGCCCTTGAGAGCACCTAGGGGAAAAAGTTCTGATCAGCTGGAGTCACATGCATTCACAGGAGTTGTGCCTAATCTCAGATCTCCCTCGCTACCTTCTTTTCAAATGAAATTCTCAAGTTAATAGATGTTTGCTGAGTGCCCACTCATGCCAAGTATTGTGCTGGAAGAAGCACAGTCAAAGCTTCAAGGAATTTACATTTCCCTAAGGAAACTGGACAGCTAAGCAAACAATTTAACTTACAATGTGCGAACTACAACAAAAGAAGGAAATGCAAGGAGATTGTACAGAGTAAGAATAATTAATTTTCTTTAAGAGACTAGCAGGGGGTAGCTGGCCAACGGAAATTTCCCAATGACAACTCAAGCTGGGATCTGAAGAAATAACTGTTTTCCAACAGAGAAAAGGGCTCGGGGCTCCCCAGGCAGGGGAGCAGGGCGTTCGTTTAGAAAAGGGCCTGGCAGACAAGAGGAGGAGACACTGACAAATGTTCAGATGCAAGAGAACATGTGCTCAGAAAACCATAATCGGTTTGTCTTTCTTCTTTGGATAGCCTTAGCGGGGGATGTTAAAGGACCCCGGGGCAAAGAGGAAGTCAGAGGTCAGGGAGGAAGGGCACTGGCCCTGCCAGTGAGCTAGAACTTTACTCGGTTCAGTTCAGCTGCTCAGTCGTGTCCAACTCTTTGCGACCCCATGGACTGCAGCACGCCAGGCTTCCCTCTCTGTCACCAGCTCCTGAACCTTGATCAAACTCACGTTCATCGAGTCTCTGCTAGAGATGGGAAATCAAAGGACTGTTTAGAAATGACAGGAGATAGCAACAATAATGCTTGTGACAGACACACAAGTGAAAGCATTGCAGGAAATGGTGAACTCACGCAGGAGGGAAGAACCAAGACTCGGCAAAAACGGCGATCTTAGCACCTGGGGCCTCGCTGTATGTCAGCTCTGCCCACTTTATTATCCTCCCACCTTTGCCAGGAAGGATGACTCTCTGTATTCTGGGGGCTTGTGTCTTTTAGCCCTGCCATGCAACAAAAAGATATTCAAGACACAAAAGTTATCAAGAAAAGGTCATCTCTACATCTGTGTGGCCAGAGTCAGGACTGACAGACCACCCCACTGGAACCAAGAACGGAAGCGGACAGGAGTGAGCAGCTGGTGGAGTGGGCTGGGGGACTGCTGGTTAGTTGATGGCTGATACTCATTGATCGTTTGTTAGTCTATAGCCAGGGTCCAGGCAAGAGATGATGAAGACCAATATGCAAACTATTACGTATAAAATACGCTGCTGCTGCTGCTGCTAAGGTGCTTCAGTCGTGTCCGACTCTGTGCGACCCCATAGATGGCAGCCCGCCAGGCTTCTCTGTCCCTGAGATTTTCCAGGCAAGAACACTAGAGTGGGTTGCCATTTCCTTCTCAAAAGCATGAAGGTGAAAAGTGAAAGCTCAGTCGTGTCCAACTCTTAGAGACCCCATGGACTGTAGCCTACCAGGCTCCTCCATCCCTGGGATTTTCCAGGCAAGAGTACTGGAGTGGGGTGCCATTTCCTTCCCCATAAAATAAGCTACAAGGCTCTATTGTACCACACAGGGAATACAGCCAATATTTTACAATAACTATGCAAGGAGTATAGCCTTTACAAATTGTGAATCACTAAATTGTACACCTGTAACTTATATGGTATGATACATCAACTATATTTTAATTTAAAAGAGAGAGATGTTGAAGACGTGAACTAAGGTAATGGTGACAAAAAGAAGTGTGGAATTGGGAGAGATTTAAGAGCCAGAATTAACAGCACTTGGGGGTTGATTGAACAAACTATGTTAAAAGAAAAAGTGATGAAAATAACATCCTAACTTGGACTATTCTGTGAATGGAGAACTCATGGAAGAGTCAGGGGATAAAAGTGAGAGGAGGTTTCACATGAAGGTCGAATGTGCATGTGGGGGCAGCTTGAATTTGAAGAACATCTTCTAGTCTTGAAATGGAGATTCAGCAGAAGGTTATATGCCTGGACCAAAACTGGAGATCTGAGAGCTATCAGCCTGGTGGAGGCAATTACAGGTACAAAAACAGACAAGATCATTAAAGGTAGGGGCAGGGAGGAGCAGAGTGAGAAGCATCCTGGGGACCCCTATTTCCATTCATGTGATTAATACGAGATTTGTAATACATTTTACTACAGTTCTAAGAATCAACTAGAGGCACATCCAGGAAGGCATGATAGGAAAGTTTGCAAAACACATCATTCACGAAGTGATAAAACACCAGTAAGACAGGTCACCCGAAACTCAGGAGCATCTATATGAGGAACCTGAAGCTCAAAGTCCACACTCCTGACTTCCAGATTCTCACTTATGGTTGTTACCAAAATCACACTATGTTCCTTCTTTGAGAGTCACAAAGTCTTTGGCTTATATTACATGAGATGGTCAGTGCCCTTGGACCAGGGCGCTTGTTTCAGACAAAGGAAAAGCTTAGGAAAGAGTGTAATAATCTAAGAGTCTGAGATAAACACTACAGCCACTTCCTTTTAAATAATGAGTGTTGTTTTCTAAGTTTGGAACTGAGGTCTGGATACAGAGGGTTGTTTATTTGAAAATTCCATTGGCTTTGCAGATCCCATTCCTGTCTATTGCTGTACTTTACAGAAACGTCTTGCTTTATACAGAATGAAATCTAAATTCTTTTACTTGACTTTTACCATGATCCTTAATCTAGTATCACACAGTCTCACTTTTTAAAAATTAATTTTCACTGGAGTATAGTTGTGTTATGATGTTTCAATGTGTTACAGTGTGTTACAATGTTAGTTTCTATTGTACAGCAAAGTGAATCAGCTGTACAATAGCTTTTGGATTTCCTTCCCGTTTAGGTTACCACAGAGCATCAAGCAGAGTTCTTTGTGCTATGCAGTAGATTCTCAGTAGTTATCTGCTTTTTTAAGTTACCTGTTTCATACATAGTATCAGTAGTGTATTTATGTCAATCCCAATTTCCCAATTCCTCCCATCATTTCCTTTCTCCCTTGGTATCCATACATTTTTTTCTCTACATCTGTGTCTCTATTTCTGCTTTGCAAATAAGATCATCTACACCATTTTTCAAGAAAAGAAATTGGGTCATTTGTAGAGACATGGATGAACCTAGAGGCTAATACAGAGTAAAGTAAGTCAGAAGAGAAAAACAAATATTATATTCCTAAAGGTCTCAACTCATCACAAAATCAGCTAAGAGTTCATAAGTGAAGTGAAGTCGCTCAGTCATGTCCGACTCTTTGCGACCCCATGGACTGTAGCCTACAAGGCTCCTCTGTCCATGGGATTTTCCAGGCAATAGTACTGGAGTGAATTGCCATTTCCTTCTCCAGGGTAAGAGTTCATAATCTTATCTAAATCTCATCAGGCCAAAAGTCCCAAATTTCATCATCTAAATAAGGTATTGGTGAGGCTTGAGCATGGGTTTCCCAGGTGGAGATAGTGGTAAAGAACCCACCTGCCAAGGCAGGAGACAAGAGACACGAGTTTGACCCCTGGGTCGGGAAGATTCCCTGGAATAGGAAATGGCAACCCATTCTAGTATTTTTGCCTGTAGAATCCTGTGGACAGAGATACCTGGAGGGCTACAGTCAATGGGGTCACAAAAGGTCGGCGTAATCCATCCAGGAACAAAATTCTCTCCCATCTACAGATGCTAGAAAACCAGTTATCTGCTCCCAATATACAATGATAAGGTAAACATAAGATACCAGTTATAGACATTTGGTTCAGTGAAAATGGGAAGAATAAAAACAGCAACAAGAGTCAGACAAATCTCACAAGCATCAGCACCTCAGAATCATCCCATGTGTGTGTGTGTGTGTGTGTGTGTGTGTGTGTGTGTGTGTGTGTGTGAGTTGCTCAGTGATCTCTGACTTTTTGCAACCCCAGGGACAGTAGCCCCCCTGGCTCCTGTGTCCATAGAATTGTCCAAGCAAGAATACTGGAGTGGGTTGCCATTCCCTTCTCCAAATATGTAGTCTATACTCAGCTTTCTTTGCTTTCAGATTACATTCTCATGCTAAGCTGCTAAGTCGCTTCAGTCGTATCCAACTCTGTGCGACCCCATAGATGGCAGCCCACCAGGCTTCCCCATCTCTGGGATTCTCCAGGC
>SJYX01018092.1:85881-101186 GCA_006410675.1 Oreotragus oreotragus
GACTTTTTGCAACCCCAGGGACTGTAGTTCACCAGGATCCTCTGTCAGTGGGATTCTCCAGGCAAGAATACTGGAGTAGGTTGCCATTTCCTTCTCCAGGGCATCTTTCTGACCTAGGGATCAAACCCAGCTCTCCCACATTTCAGGCAGAGTCTTTACCATCTGAGCCACCAGGGAAGCCCAACTGGAATCATTCCTGTGGCTCTTAATTCCACCCTCTGAGCTCGTGGCTTCACGTCCTGAGCATCCTTCCTTTTTCATGAAAAGTAACATGAGTAGTTTGATAAGCTTGTTTCTTGCCTGTAAGCTTTTACAGGACCAATCGTTTTTTTGTTGTTTGTTGGTTCGTTATTTAACTTTCCTACTATCTCTCTAAACTGGCACTTTTAGTCCAAATTTGCAGTGTTTTTCCACATATAAAGTTCTCAAAAACTTTGTGGATCTCTCATATATATCATGGGCATTTATTCCATGAGACAGAAGGCTCTTCCACAAGTCTTCCCTAGATAATCCTGTCTCTGCTTTTGGCTTCTGCTGAGATGGCCATGGGACAATGCTCCCAGCTTCCTAAGATGCGCTCTGATTTTCTAGAGGATCTTTGAGTCACACTCATAAAGTCTTCAAAGAAATCTTTTGTGACTTTACACTCCAATCTTTTGATTTATTGAAGATTTTAGGAAAAGATTACATAGCCACACCCTCAACTTTTTCTCTAGAGCCTGCTGTCAGCCTTTCCTGATAACAAATCTCCTAATTTTAGCACTTTTTTTCTTTTTTTGCATTGTGGATAGTGTTAGAATTTTCCAAAAAGGCTAAGGCCTGATTTCTTTTCTTTTAACATTTCTTCTTAATCTGTATCATTCACCTTGAATTTTACTTTAAGCAGCAAGAAGAAATCAGACTTCCCCTTCAACACTTTGCTTGTAAATCTCCTCAGCTAATTCTCCAGGTTCATTCTTTACAAGTTCTTTCCATACAACTGTAGAACACAATTTCATCAAGCTTTTTGCCGGTCTATAACAAGCGTCTCCTTTCCTCCAGTGTCCAATAATATGCTCCTCATCTCTTTCTGAGTCCTCACCAGAAGAACTTTTAACATTCATTTCTTCCATCAGTCTATTTATGATGATTCAATGTTTTTTCGCTACTACATTTCTCACTCTCTTCTGAGCCCTCACTGGCAGACTTTAACATCCTTATTTCTATAAACATCCATATTTCTGTGAACAGTGTACTGTGCTCCTCAAAATTCTTCTGGTTTCTGCCCACTGCCCAATTCCAAGGCCATTTATAGTTTGTTTGTTTGTTTTTTAAATACATGCTTTTTACATTAGCACCACATTTCTGGTATCAAATCTGCATTAGTTTTCTAATGCTGGTAAAACAAATTACCTCAAATGTAGTGATCTAAAGCAACATAAATATACTATCTTAGTGGTGAGAGGTCCAAAATGGGTTTCACTGAACTAAAATCAAGATGTCTGCAGAGCTGAACCCCTTCTAGAAGTTCTGAGGGGAATCTGTTTGGTTTTCTTTTACAGGTTCTAGAAGACATCCCTTAGCTCATGGCCTGATTCCTCCATCTTCAAAAACAATGTCGTATCACTCTGCCCTTGCATCCATTGTCACAGCTTCTCTGATTCTCTTCCAGGTTTAAGTTTCTTTGTGATTACCCTGATCCGCTTGGATAATCTGGGGTAGACTTTCTATTTGAAGATAAACTGATTAGCAATCTTGATTCCATCTGCAACCTCAATTCAGCTTTGCCATGTGAAAGGATACATCCTCAGAATCCAGGGATTAGGACAGAGACTGCTTGGGAGGGTCATCATTCTGCCAGCCACAACCTCAAAGACGGTTTGAGGCTGCTGCCTTAAGTTCTGGATAGCAGGTTGAACAAAAGGGGACCTCACATTTTTAAAAAATCCCAACAGCTTTCACCTCAAGTTCTTGGTATTTTAAAATAGAAAATACAATGAGATAATAACACTGAGGTAATACATATGTTTACAGCAAAGAGTAACTTGGTTAGAACTCCCTCTTCTAGCTGTTAGGAATCAGAGAATTTAGAAGAATGAGAAATATTTGGTGTAGCAGGGAAAAACATTTTTGCACTTACAAACATTGACATTTCCATTCAAATAATTCATGACTATGCTTCCCTGGTGGCTCGGAGGTTAAAGCATCTGCCTGGAATGCTGGAGACCCGGGTTTGATTCCTGGGTCGGGAAGATCCCCTGGAGAAAGAAATGGCAACCCACTCCAGTACTCTTGCCCTGTCTCTTATACACATCTAGATGTGTATAAGAGACAGTGATAGGAAAGTTTGCAAAACACATCATTCACGAAGTGATAAAACACCAGTAAGACAGGTCACCCGAAACTCAGGAGCATCTATATGAGGAACCTGAAGCTCAAAGTCCACACTCCTGACTTCCAGATTCTCACTTATGGTTGTTACCAAAATCACACTATGTTCCTTCTTTGAGAGTCACAAAGTCTTTGGCTTATATTACATGAGATGGTCAGTGCCCTTGGACCAGGGCGCTTGTTTCAGACAAAGGAAAAGCTTAGGAAAGAGTGTAATAATCTAAGAGTCTGAGATAAACACTACAGCCACTTCCTTTTAAATAATGAGTGTTGTTTTCTAAGTTTGGAACTGAGGTCTGGATACAGAGGGTTGTTTATTTGAAAATTCCATTGGCTTTGCAGATCCCATTCCTGTCTATTGCTGTACTTTACAGAAACGTCTTGCTTTATACAGAATGAAATCTAAATTCTTTTACTTGACTTTTACCATGATCCTTAATCTAGTATCACACAGTCTCACTTTTTAAAAATTAATTTTCACTGGAGTATAGTTGTGTTATGATGTTTCAATGTGTTACAGTGTGTTACAATGTTAGTTTCTATTGTACAGCAAAGTGAATCAGCTGTACAATAGCTTTTGGATTTCCTTCCCGTTTAGGTTACCACAGAGCATCAAGCAGAGTTCTTTGTGCTATGCAGTAGATTCTCAGTAGTTATCTGCTTTTTTAAGTTACCTGTTTCATACATAGTATCAGTAGTGTATTTATGTCAATCCCAATTTCCCAATTCCTCCCATCATTTCCTTTCTCCCTTGGTATCCATACATTTTTTTCTCTACATCTGTGTCTCTATTTCTGCTTTGCAAATAAGATCATCTACACCATTTTTCAAGAAAAGAAATTGGGTCATTTGTAGAGACATGGATGAACCTAGAGGCTAATACAGAGTAAAGTAAGTCAGAAGAGAAAAACAAATATTATATTCCTAAAGGTCTCAACTCATCACAAAATCAGCTAAGAGTTCATAAGTGAAGTGAAGTCGCTCAGTCATGTCCGACTCTTTGCGACCCCATGGACTGTAGCCTACAAGGCTCCTCTGTCCATGGGATTTTCCAGGCAATAGTACTGGAGTGAATTGCCATTTCCTTCTCCAGGGTAAGAGTTCATAATCTTATCTAAATCTCATCAGGCCAAAAGTCCCAAATTTCATCATCTAAATAAGGTATTGGTGAGGCTTGAGCATGGGTTTCCCAGGTGGAGATAGTGGTAAAGAACCCACCTGCCAAGGCAGGAGACAAGAGACACGAGTTTGACCCCTGGGTCGGGAAGATTCCCTGGAATAGGAAATGGCAACCCATTCTAGTATTTTTGCCTGTAGAATCCTGTGGACAGAGATACCTGGAGGGCTACAGTCAATGGGGTCACAAAAGGTCGGCGTAATCCATCCAGGAACAAAATTCTCTCCCATCTACAGATGCTAGAAAACCAGTTATCTGCTCCCAATATACAATGATAAGGTAAACATAAGATACCAGTTATAGACATTTGGTTCAGTGAAAATGGGAAGAATAAAAACAGCAACAAGAGTCAGACAAATCTCACAAGCATCAGCACCTCAGAATCATCCCATGTGTGTGTGTGTGTGTGTGTGTGTGTGTGTGTGTGTGTGTGTGTGTGAGTTGCTCAGTGATCTCTGACTTTTTGCAACCCCAGGGACANACTTCACTTCACTTCACTTCTTCATGTAGTTATGTAATTCTAGCAAAACACTCAATCACTCTTTGATAATGACCTATCTATGATTTCATGCTTTGATGATACAGGTGAACTTGGGCTCATTATCATCCCCAGCGACTTGTGAGGAAAATAGACTTCAAGAACTTTAGGCAGAGTTAAGGTTAGAAATTCAAATACAAATATTCAAATTTTTAAACATCAATGCATTCATGATCATTACCAAAGTTTTCTATTTTTCAAGTAAGGTTTAATTTTTCTCTAATTTAGCCACAGGAAACAAAGGGCAACCTTCACAGTGACAGAGCTTATATTCCAGCAATAGCAAAATCCACAACAAAGCAATTTGTGCTTATTGAGCATGTGGCAAGCAGTGGAATAAACTGTTTGCATGCGTACTTTGATTTAGAGGAGACCAGGATATCTTTGAATGACAATGTCAGGTAAGAAATAAAAGATTCCATGAGGGAAAGAAACTAACATGCTGGGTGCTCTTTCATTCCTTTCACTATCTTCTTTCATTCCTTCAACAACACTGTGAAATAACAGTGTTTTGTTAGTAAATAAATAGATTCAGTGAAGAAAAGCAACTTTCCTAAGTTCCCACAGATAATAGTGGCAAAGTTGGGTTACAACACTAAATATGGTACAAATAAATCCATTTATTAAACAGAAATAGATTCACAGATGTAGAAAAGAAACATGATTACCAAGGAAGAAGGTTGGGAGAGGGATAAATTGGGAGATTGGGATTGACATATACACACTACTGTATATAAAATGGGTAACTAATAAGAGCCGACTATGTAACACAGGGAGCACTATTCAGTACTCTGCAGTGACCTCTGTGGGAACAGAATCTTAAAAAGAGTGGATGTATGTATATGCATGGGAGAAGGCAATGGCACCCCACTCCAGTATTGCCTGGAAAATCCCATGGATGGAGGAGCCTGGTAGGCTGCAGTCCATAGGGTCGCTGAGAGTTGGACACGACCCAGTGACTTCACTTTTACTTTTCACTTTCATGCATTGGAGAAGGAAATGGCAACCCACTCCAATGTTCTTGCCTGGAGAATCCCAGGGACGGCGGAGCCTGGTGGGCTGCTGTTCATGGGGTTGCGCAGAGTCCAATATGACTGAAGCGACTTAGCATGCATGCATGCATTGGAGAAGGAAATGGAAACCCACTCCAGTGTTCTTGCCTAGAGAATCCCAGGGATGGAGGAGCCTGGTGGGCTGCTGTCTATGGGGTCGCACAGAGTCGGACACGACTGAAGCGACTTAGCAGCAGCAGCAGCAGCAGCAGCAGTATACCTGAAACTAACACAAAATTGTAAATACTCCAAAAAATTAATTAAAAAAAAACTAAATATGATCGGCTTCCAAGTGCATCGTCTTTTCTCTACAATCTGACATCTCCCATGAAGTGCAAGATGAGTTCTGTGCAGGACCCAAGGAAGGAGATCTCTCCGTGAGGGGTAACTGGAGAGTGACTTACAGGAGGAAGGGAGAGAGTGAAGAAAATGGAGAGCTGGGGGAAGGATGCTAGACTGGAAGAAGGGTGAGGACCAGGGCACAGATGAAAGGGGCTTGAGATGGTTGGATAGAACAAGGAGTCTGAAGCTGGAATCAGACACTGGAAGAAAGTAATGGTAGAGAGGCTTGGACTCAGCAGAGGGGTTCCAATCCAGAACACCTGAATGGGAGGCTATGGGATATGGCCTTTTTTTTTTTTTTGTAGGCAATAGGAACCCACTAAAAACACACGAGCAAGGAACCGATGAAATCAGAGCCGTATTTCATAAAGATTCACCTGACCGCAGTGAGTTGGGATGGAAGACAGGGAGAAACCTGGAGGTGACAATGAGAAGGCGGTTGCCCAGGTCCACCTGCAAGGTACCGAGGGCCTGAATCACAGACATGCTAACAGGAGTAGAAAAGAGGCGGCAGATGCCACGGCTGACGTGAGCCGCTGCAGAACGAGGCCTGACAGCATGGAACGGTTGAGTGACTGTGAAACACATGAGGAGGAAGAGGTTATGCACATCTGACTCAGAAGTTTCCAGCCCAGGAAAGCAGGTGGAGGCTTGTCCCCGACTGCAGGATGGAGCTGCCAAAAGGAAACTGGAAATGAGGTGCTGGATCTGGGGCAAATCTGAATGATAGATATCATTTTAGGTATCCCCCAACAAAATGGGAAAGAAGAGTGGAGAGGAGAGCCTGGAGGGGAAGGGAGCGGGACCTGGGCGAGTCTTCAACAGAATGCATCTTTAGAAGACCGAGGAGCTGGCAGTGCTGGTCAAGGGCACAGCAGAAGCAGCTGTAGGGGCAGGAAAGAGTGGCCTGGATGCAAGAGATCTTCCAGAGGACGAGACTGCCACAAGTTCTGGGTGTTACAGAGAGGTCAGGGGGGACTCATCTGTCAAGGGAGTCAGTGTTGATGCTGCTAAGAAGGTGCTAAGAGTCCTCCCACAAGCCAGGCCATGGACTCCTTGCATACATTCTATGAGATTCAGCTCCTTACATGTGGAAAACCAGGTCAGGACTCTCAGCAGGTCACACTGCTAATGCACAGTGGATATGCATGGGAGCCCAAGCTGGTCTGACTCTCAAGATTTCCATGACACCATGTTGTCTCTCCGAGTCTATGCTGGACTTATTCCTGACCTTCAGAAAGCTGCAGAGCCTTGATGTCCACGAAAAGCATCACTTGCTGCTGTGTTAAGATGCAGCACACAGCAACTGACAGAGTCCAGCTCAGCACACACAGTGCCTGCAACATGGGTTTGTGTGGCATGAATGTTTAGTTCCTGGCTCTCCAGTCTTCCAACTACAACAAGGCTGGGAACACAGTGGGGAAAGCGACCCTGGAAAAAGCATGTGCCCGGAAAAAGCAGGTGCCAGTCCTTCACCTGACTGCAGTCTGTACCCAGCTACAGTGCCCAGTACCAGGGAACACTGGGGTCGACTGAGGGCTTGTAGCTCAGAAGAAATGAGTGAGAAGGAAAGGGCTGAGCCCTGGGCTCTCCCTCACTTCCTGCAATGACACTGACATTTGAGCTTGTGGGATAAATTTCCTTCTGGAAATTCTCTCTCCACATCTGCCAGTGCCCACCAGGAGGTGAACCTGATGTGCTTGTCTTCTCAGGGCTTCCTGTTCTTCTTTCCACAGATCCCCCCTTTACTGAGTCTACTTGCTCCATCTTTTTTCCCTCACATCAAAAAGAAAAACTGTCTACAAAAAAAAAAAAACAAAAGAAATTACACTATTTTCCAAACAGTAGAAATCTTACCTTAGCATGACTTCTGATCACAATGTCAAATACTCTAAATGAACACCCCCAACGAGTCTAGTCCATTGGCAATCTTAANGACTGCCACAAGTTCTGGGTGTTACAGAGAGGTCAGGGGGGACTCATCTGTCAAGGGAGTCAGTGTTGATGCTGCTAAGAAGGTGCTAAGAGTCCTCCCACAAGCCAGGCCATGGACTCCTTGCATACATTCTATGAGATTCAGCTCCTTACATGTGGAAAACCAGGTCAGGACTCTCAGCAGGTCACACTGCTAATGCACAGTGGATATGCATGGGAGCCCAAGCTGGTCTGACTCTCAAGATTTCCATGACACCATGTTGTCTCTCCGAGTCTATGCTGGACTTATTCCTGACCTTCAGAAAGCTGCAGAGCCTTGATGTCCACGAAAAGCATCACTTGCTGCTGTGTTAAGATGCAGCACACAGCAACTGACAGAGTCCAGCTCAGCACACACAGTGCCTGCAACATGGGTTTGTGTGGCATGAATGTTTAGTTCCTGGCTCTCCAGTCTTCCAACTACAACAAGGCTGGGAACACAGTGGGGAAAGCGACCCTGGAAAAAGCATGTGCCCGGAAAAAGCAGGTGCCAGTCCTTCACCTGACTGCAGTCTGTACCCAGCTACAGTGCCCAGTACCAGGGAACACTGGGGTCGACTGAGGGCTTGTAGCTCAGAAGAAATGAGTGAGAAGGAAAGGGCTGAGCCCTGGGCTCTCCCTCACTTCCTGCAATGACACTGACATTTGAGCTTGTGGGATAAATTTCCTTCTGGAAATTCTCTCTCCACATCTGCCAGTGCCCACCAGGAGGTGAACCTGATGTGCTTGTCTTCTCAGGGCTTCCTGTTCTTCTTTCCACAGATCCCCCCTTTACTGAGTCTACTTGCTCCATCTTTTTTCCCTCACATCAAAAAGAAAAACTGTCTACAAAAAAAAAAAAACAAAAGAAATTACACTATTTTCCAAACAGTAGAAATCTTACCTTAGCATGACTTCTGATCACAATGTCAAATACTCTAAATGAACACCCCCAACGAGTCTAGTCCATTGGCAATCTTAAGAGAAGTTTGCTGAATAGCTCCTGTAGGAAAAAGGAAATTGCGATGTGAACACTAGTTATCAACACTGATGAGATGTAGAAAATCAGTAATTCAAAGAACAATTATGGCTTTATTGGAAAACTATAGAGATTGGAAATAAATGTGGCAAGCATTCAACTAAAGAAGTCAAAACAACTCAACATTAAGTAAACCTAAAGGGAAGAATTAACAGAGATAATTAGAGAAAAATAACACCCCCTTTAAGAGTTAGCAGGTTAATCAATAAAATCAAAGGCTAATTCTTCACAAAGACCAGTAAAACAGTCTAATCTCTAGCAAGTTTAACTTGCATACATAACATTAAGGATGATACTCATGCATGCTTTCATTTCTGATTTTTGCAACCCTGTGAACTGGCGCATACCAGTTGTCCCTGTCCATCACTATCTCCCGAAGTTTGCTCAAACTCACGTCCATTGAGTTAGTCCATTGAGTTAGTCCATTGAGTCATGTCCATCCAACCATCTCACCCTCTGTCACCCTCTTCTCCTCCTTCCCTCAATCTTTTCCAGCATCAGGGTCTTTTCCAATGATTCAACTCTTCGTATCAGGTGGCCACAGTATTGGAGCTTCAGCTTCAACATCGGTCCTTCCAATGAATATTCAGGGTTGATTTCCTTTGAGATTGACTGCTTTGATCTCCTTGCTGTCCAAGGGACTCTCAAGAGTCTTATGTGGCTATTGACTGTTCAGTGTAGTTCAGTTCAGTCACTCAGTCATGTCTGACTCTTTGCGACCCCATGGACTGCAGCACGCCAGGCCTCCCTGTCCATCACCATCTCCCGGAGTTCACTCAAACTCATGTCCATGAGTCGGTGATGCTATCCAACCATTTCATCCTCTGTCCCCTTCTCCTCCCACCTTTCATCTTTCCCACCATCAGGGTCTTTTCCAATGAGTCAGTTCTTTGCATCAGGTGGCCAAAGCATTGGAACTTCAGCTTCAGCATCAGTCCTTTCAATGAATATTTGGGACTGATTTCCTTTAGGATGGACTGGCTGGATCTCCTTGCTGTCCAAGGGACTCTCAATAGTCTTCAACACCACAGTTCAAAAGCATCAATTCTTCATTGCTCAGCTTTCATTATAGTCCAACTTTCACATCAATACATGACTACTGGAAAAACCATAGCTTTGACTAGATTGACCTTTGTTGGCAAGGTCATGTCTCTGCTTTTTAATATGCTCTAAGTTGGTCATAACTTTTTTTCCAAGTATCAAGCGTCTTTTAATTTCATGGCCGCAGTCACCATCTGCAGTGATTTTGCAGCCCCTCAAAATAAAGTCAGCCATGGTTTCCACTGTTTCCCCATCTATTTCCCATGAAGTGATGGGACTGGATGCCATGATCTTTGTTTTTGAATGCTGAATTTTAAGCCAACTTTTTCACTCTCCTCTTTCACTTTCATCAAGAGGCTCTTTAGTTTTTCTTCACTTTCTGCCATAAGGGTGGTGTCATCTGCATATCTGAGGTTATTGATATTTCTCCTGGCAATCTTGATTCCAGCTTGTGCTTCATCCAGCCTAGCACTTCTGATGATGTACTCTGCATATAAGTTAAATAAGCAGGGTGACAATATACAGCCTTGATGTACTCCTTTTCTTGTTTGAAACCAGTCTGCTGTTCCATGTCCAGTTCTAACTGTTGCTTCCTGATCTGCATACAGATATCTCAAGAGGCAAGTCAGGTGGTCTGATATTGACTGTAGCCTGCCAAAATAAGAGAGTTATAGTATAGTTCTACCACATGCTATACAAAAGCAAAGAGAAATTCTGTATAAAATATAATAAAAAATGTTCTTTGTTTTAAATAAACACAGCAATCGCAAAGGAGAAGTTTCCAGGTGACAGAAATGAAGGGAAATTCTAAGCAGATTAGTAAAATGAGTAGCCAATAGGGGCAATGGATACAGCTTATAGCCCAGGAATTGGAGCCTGGGGACTAAACTCAAGCTGAGCCAAGAGATGTAACATTTTGACCTTGTGAAGTGATAAGCAAAAAACTGAGATCCCTACAGAGCTGGAACCCTCAGAAGTCTCTCTCTAGGGAAAATGGGATTCAAAATTTTCTGTCCACTTCTCCTGAGAAGGAAGCTCACACCAGCCCAGTTTAGAGGGAGGAAAAATGTTTCTATTCCAAATTTTTAACTCTGCATGTTCTCTGTTAGAGTAAAGCCATTCCCAAGCTAGAGAAACAGCAGTATAAGTGAGCAAAGATATGTTGTATGAGGTTATTCACTGAAGCTTCATAACCGTTAAAAGCAATACTAACAATGGAAATAAGTTACATTAGTTTTGTGAGCAAAAGTGCAATTGTCTTCAAAATGATGTATATGCAATGATGCTGAAAGATGATGACAATATTGAATTAATGACAGAAAAGTGTCCATATAGATAAGTAGGTAAATAGGTAGCTAGCAAAATAAGAAGAAAGAGGAAGAGAAAGGGAGAAGTAGTCAAACATGACTTTGGTTGAAGGGAAGTGAAAGCTCATGAGAGAATCTGGAGATAAGAGAATAAGTGGTTTAGGACTGGGTGGGAAACTCACATTTTACTTAAACATGAATTGGTTCTAATTTATCCAAATAGTTGTTTGAATTAGAACAATGACATATTTAATTTACATATCTAAATTTATGTTTAAATTATGTGTCTAACAAAATTTTTTTTTATTTTATATAAGAAGGTAAAACAATGAAGAAAACTGAAAACACAGAAGCAGAGGAGGGAGGAGATGTATTTGCTGAAGGCCAGAGATAAATGGGCGGATTCCACATGATCGCCTACCTCCTAGGCAATCTTTCATAGAATAAGCTTGTAGTTGTTGTTCAGTTACTTAGTTGTGTCCAGCTTTTTGCAACCCTGTGGATTGCAGTATGCCAGGCTACCCTGTCCTTCACTATTTCCTGGACTTTGCTCAAGCTCATGTCCATAGAGTCAATGATACCATCGAACGACCTCATCCTCTGCAGCCCTCTCTGCCCTCAATCTTTCCAAGCGTCAAGGTCTTTTCCGATGAGTCTGCTCTTTGGATCAGGTGGCCAAGTATTGGAGCTTCAGCATCAGTCCTTCCAATGAATATTCAGGGCTGATTTCCTTTAGGATTGACTGGTTTGACCTCTTTACAGCCCAAGGGACTTTCAAGAGTTTTCTCCAACACCACAGTTCAAAAGCACTGATTCTTTGGTGCTCAGCCTTCTTTATGGTCCAACTCTCACATCCATACCTGACTACTGGAAAAACCATAGTTATGACTATATGGATCTTTGTCAGCAACGTAATGTTTCTGATTTTTCAATATGTTGTCTAGGTTTGCCATAATTTTTCTCCCAAGGAGCAAGCATCTTTTAATTTCATGGCTGCATTCACTATCCACAGTGATTTTGGAGCCCAAGAAAATAAAGCTTGCAGTAAGATAAAACAAATCAACATTTGTGAAAATAAAACAGCCACACACCTAAGCAAGGAAAACAGCTAGCTAAATGTAGAATTTCAGCATCTAAGTAGACACATGATCCCAAACTTGCATCTGCTTCTCCCAGGGTTCAGCATTTCTCTTTGAGAGTTATGAGAACTCAGGGCTCAGAAAGAAAGGCAACCAAGGCCCAGCCCCAGGTCCCTGTGCTGGGCTTCCTTCACGATGTTCCCTGCGTGTCTCTGCCTCTTTTACTGCTGGACATGGAGCTAGGCTATTTCTTGCTGCACAGCTTTTCAGTCAGTGCTGATCTCTTGTGGGGCTTCCCAGGTGGCTCCACGGTAAAGAATCCACCTGCCAATGCTGGAGACAGGGGTTTGACGTCTGGGTCAGGAAGATCCCCTGGAGAAGGAAATGGCGACTCACTCCAGTATACTTGCCTGGGAATCCCATGGACTGGTGGGCTATAGTCCATGGGGTCACAACAAGTGGGACACGCCTGAAGTGACTTAGCACACACTACAGATGAGGAAACTGAGAGTGAGAAAATGTAAGACATCTGTCCAAGATCAGGGAGAATCATTTCTACTAGTCAACCAAACGGAGTTGTGGGGCATCTTTAAACAATGTCCTACAACATGCCTTTAAACTTCCTTAAAGTGAATGTCAGCCTACCTGATTCAGTGGCTCCAGCTGTCCCAGTCTCCCACTGGCCTCACAGTCATCTGAGGGTAAGAAGGTTAGCCCTTCACTGGAGCCTGAGACAGCCTTCTCTGAGGATGGGGCCCCTTCCCAGCACCCATGCCTGCAAGGCCCCAGTGTCACCCTGAGCAGTGGCTGGCACACACTTTGATGTAAAGGAAGGTGACATTTCCCATGAGGGACAAGGAACTGTGTCCAGCTATGAGCTGAACCACATCATCAGGGCAACGGAGCTACCGCAGGCCCTAACTCTTCTTTTAGAGAAGCAGCCCCAAGAAACTCAGTCCTTCTGCAACCTTCACATACCCACAGAACGCCGGGGCCCGGATGGCCCCGCATCCAGACCCTGGGGCTTGCTGTCACCACTCTTCACGGTAATAATACCATGACCTGTTTATAACAAATTTGACTGAGGCAGACTCAACTTACAAAAAAGCTGCACATATTTAACACACACCTTAATGTTTGGAGATAAACAAAATACACACAAGCCCATCAGTATAATCAATGCCATGAACACACCCACCGTTCTCAAAGGTTTCCTCTTGCTCTCTTGCTGCTGCTGCTGCTAAGTCACTCCAGTCGGTCCAACTCTGTGCGACCCCTTAATGGCAGCCCACTAGGCTCCTCTGTCCCTGGGACTCTCCAGGCAAGAACACTGGAGTGGGTTGCCATTTCCTTCTCCAATGCCTGAAACTGAAAAGTGAAAGTGAAGTCATTCAGTCGTGTCCAACTCTTAGCGACCCCACGGACTGCAGCCTACCAGGCTCCTCCATCCATGGGATTTTCCAGGCAAGAGTACAGTACTTCACATAAAATCTACCTTCTTAGCAAATGTTTAAGTAAACACTACCGAATCATTAACTATGGGCTGTTCAGTGGAGCTCTAAGACTCATTCATCTTGTGTAACCAAAACTTTGTGCCTTTTTTATTTTATATTGGGGGACAGTTGATTAACCATGTTTTGTTAGTTTCAGGTATACAGCAAAATGATTCACCTATACACACACTTTGCATCTATTCTTTTTCCAAACTCTCCCAAATTTAGGTTCTTACAGTATATGTAACATAGTTCCCTGTGCTATACAGTAGGGCCTTGTTGGTTATCTATTTGAAATATAACAGTGTGTACATGTCCATCCCAAACTCCCAGTCTACCCCTCCCCTCACCAACTCCTCCCCCGGTAACCACTGTTCATTCTCTAAGTCTGTGCAGCTATTTCCATGTTGTAAATAAGTTCATTTGTATCATTTATTTTAGACTCTTGCATATAAGAGATATCATATACCTTTGAAGTGAAGTGAAGTGAAGTGAAGTGAAATTGTTAGTGGTTCAGTCATGTCCAACTCTTTGCAATCCCATAGACTATAGCCCACCAGGCAACTCTGTCCATGGCGTTCTCCAGGCAATAATACTGGAGTAGGCTGTCATTTCCTCCTCCAGGGGATCTTCCTGACCCAGGGATCAAACCCGGGTCTCCTGCATCGCAGGCAGATTCTTTACATCTGAGCCATACCTTTGACTATAACCCCCATATACCCTCCTTCCACCCCTCTGGAGACCACCATTCTACTCTGAGCCTTAAAAAAAAGAAGGAAATCCTACCATATGTGCCAAAATAGATGAACCCAGAGAACATTATGCAGAGTAAAATAAGCCAAACGCAGAAGGAGAAATCCTACCTGATGTCATACAAAGATTCTAAAATAGTCCAACTACTTGTTTGGGGGCTTCCCTGATGGTTAAGATGGTAAAGAATCTGCTTGCAATTCAGGAGACCCAAGTTCAATCCCTAGGTCGGGAAGACCTCCTGGAAAAGGGCATGGCAATCCACTCCAGTATTCTTCCCTGGAGAATCCCACGGACAGAGAAGCCTGCCTGGGCAACCCGGCAACCTGTCTGGGCTACAGTCAGTGGGGTCGCAAAGAATCAGACACAACTGAGCAACTAACAGTTTCGCTTTCACTTTTACCTGTTTCTGTATGAGCTGAATATAAGCCACATGCAGTCAGGGTGCCATGTAATTCTCACAACCCCGCCCTTTTATTCCTTCACGGAATAGATACTTACGAAATGCCTGTGATGTGCTAATCAGCAAAGTCAGAGGACAAGACACGGTGACAGACTAGAGCTGACACACTAGAGGAGGGCGGCATGTGAAGAGACTTTGGTAAACTGTACAGGTATCACAGACAGGTAAGTGCACCAGTGATGTGCTTCCTACTACTTACCTGTCTGTGATACCTCTACAGTTTACCAATCACTGGTGCGGCTGGGGACAACTTCAGAAGGGGGTTGAAGTTGGTCCTGATGGATGAATAACCAAGAGTTGGCTTGGTCAACAAAGGATGGGGGCAGAGGTGGGGGCTGGGTTGCCCAGGCAGGGGGAAAAGCTAAGGATAAATACTTCACTTAGCAGTTACTGAAACACAGGGAGAAAAAGAACATCAAGGAGAAGGATAGGCCTCGCGGCCTGGGCTGCGGCCAGTCCCCCATCACAGGGCCGAGTTCTAGAAGCAAGAGGGGCACCAGAGAGTAAGGTGCAGGCAGGGTGGCTTTGGAGGGTTCAAGCACATTGAGATATGAACACATTTGCATTTTCTTTTTTTAATATTTTTATTTTTAATTGGAGGATAGTTGCTTTACAATGTTGCCCTGGTTTTTGCTGCACAACAATGTGAATCAGCCACAAGTGTACATATGCCCCCTCCCTCTTGAGCCTCCCTCCCTCCC
>SJYX01018092.1:102775-158024 GCA_006410675.1 Oreotragus oreotragus
TAGTAGACTGTTCCAGCTGCAGAGAGGAGAGCATTGGGAAGGTTTGTGTCTGCAGCTACAGTCAGGAACTGTCACAGTCATCAGGTCCAAGGTGGCAGGAAGGGTTGGTTGCTGTGGAAGTGGAAAGAGCTAGATGCATGTAAGAGGTGCTTCTAGAAACAACATGAGCGTTGTGGGGATTGGATGTGGGGAGTGAGAGAGTGATTGACAGCAGTCAAAGGAGATGCCCAGGCTTCTGGCTTGGACAACCTGTCATGTCCCTGAGGTAGGGATTCTAGAAGGTGAAACAGGTTTGGGGGGCAGGGCATTCATTTTAATTTTGAACACACTTGAGTTTGAGATGCCCACAGAGCAGCCAGAGGGAGTTGTCTCATGGGCCAAGGTGGCTCATTTGGAAAAAGGAAAAACTTCCCAAGCGGCTCAAATAGTAAAGAATCCTTCTGCAATGCAGGAGACCTGGGTTCGATCCATGGATGGGAAAGACCCCTTGGAGAAGGGCGTGGCAACCCACTGCAGTCTTCTTGCCTGGGAAATCCCATGGACAGAGGAGCCTGGTGGGCTGCAGTCTATGGGGTCACAAAGAATCGGACACAACTGAGTGACTAACACTTTTCACTGAGGATAAAGGCCCAGGATATAAATGCAGTTTGGGGAGTTATGGCGAAGGGTTATTACTGAGATGACAGACATGCCTGAGGTCATTCAGGAATTTGTGGAAATGGAAAATATGTCCCGTAAACAACAAGGTCCTGCTCTATAGCACAGGGAACCATATCCAACATCTTGCGACAAACCGTAATGAAAAATAATATGAAGAAGAACATATATATATATATGTATGTATATGTATAACTGAGCTACTTTGCTGTACAGAAGAAATTAACACAATGCTGTAAATTAACTATCCTTCAATAAAATTAAAAACTTTAACTATAATAAAATAGAGTCATTGGGAAAGCTCAGTAGGATAACACATGTAGTCTGGGGCTACAGTGCAGCCTGGTACACAGCAGCAGCGGCTGCCAGTTTCTTATTATTTTGTTATTATTAAAATCATATAACAAAGCTCAACACATAGTAACCACTTAGTAAATGTCAGCTCTTATTTCCACTTTATGTTGTTAAATCTGCATCGTGCTATAGCACCTGGTCCAGGTGAGTGCTCAACAACTGTCCATGACTTGATTATTGACTGTTGTTATGCCTGGCACAGGCTAAGGGCTTAATAAATGTTTCATTAAAAAAGTAAAAGAATAGAGATCCTCGGGCAGCCACCCGGAAGCACGAGCATTTAGTGTCTGAGTGCAGAAAGATGAAGCTGCAAACACGGGGAGGAGTCGCACAGTGTAGACAGCAGACCGTGCAGGTGTGCAGGGGCCGAGAGCCCGAGAGGACCACATGCTCAGGGTGCAGAGAAGGCAGGTGAAGGGGTCTAAGAGGGACTCACCGGCGTTAGCAGCAGCTCTGGGGTGTGATGGACCCCAGTGGAGCCTCCCAGATTGTGCTAACGATAAAGAACTCATCTGCCAATGCAGGAGATGCAAGAGACCTGGGTTCGATCCCCGGGTCAGAAAGATCCCCTGGAGTAGGAAATGGCAACCCACTCCAGAATTCTTGCTTGGAGACTCGCACGGACAGAGGAGCCTGGCGGGTCACAAAGAGGCATGGCTGAGGGGCTAAAACAAAACCTCTAGCTTCCAGCTGGTGATTATGCGTCCTATATGTGTTAAGGAGGGGTGCTCTTATAGGGGATAGTCATCTCTTTATATACATTCTGGGAAATGGCAAAAATCCAGAAAAGTCTTTTGGGGCAGAGGCATATTGCAACATGTTCAGGACTCAGCCAAATTAGAGCTCATTTAATAGCAGATACAGTCTGTCAAAAAGTGCCACCAACGCTTCAAAGCATCCTTTGGACACTCCAATAATGGAGGTTGTACCCCACGCGCGCTCCACTATCAGGGTGGACTTTGCAGTCCCCCAGATCAATCACCGTCAGCCATGTGAGAGGGACAAGGACTCCTCAGTGCGTCTCCACCTGCAGGTCCTTCCCCACCAGAGGTCCAGCTCTCCTGCTCAGACAAGACCTGCGCTGGGCAAAGCTTCAGAGTCACGGCCGCTTCCCAGCTAAGGAGGAGCTCTGTGCTCAGACTCCTTAAGACATGCAGAAAGCCATGTGTAAAAGCAGCGTTGGCTGGAGTCACCAGGAAAGAAATGAAAGAAACGGTACTTGTTCCAGGAAAGTGAGCTCTCAGGGCCGTCCCAGCGAAGTGTCCTGTCCACTGTGAGGCATGAATATGTGCTCCTCCGTCACTGTTCTTCTTTCAGCTGAGGACTCCTGCCCTTCCTGTTTTATTTCGACTGCAGCAAAAATATATATAGCAAATATAGACAACATCTTAACCATTTTTGTAGCATTAAATCTATTTACTTTATCTTGCAGCCCTTACCACCATCCCTCTCCAGAACGTTTTTATCTTCCCCATTTGAAATTCTGTCCTCATGAAACACTCACTTCCAACCACCATTTGACTTCCCGTCTCTGAATTTGCTCGGCTAGGTGCCTCTGGAGAAGGCGATGGCATCCCACTCCAGTACTCTTCCCTGGAGAATCCCATGGATGGAGGAGCTTGGTGGGCTGCAGTCCATGGGGTCGCAAAGAGTTGGACACAACTGAGCGACTTCCCTTTCACTTTCATGCCTTGGAGAAGGAAATGGCAACCCACTCCAGGGTTCTTGCCTGGAGAATCCCAGGGACAGGGGAGCCTGGTGGGCTGCCGTCTCTGGGGTCGCACAGAGTCGGACACAACTGAAGCGACTCAGCAGCAGCAGCAGGTGCCTCATATACAGTGTTTGTCCTCTGGTCGCTGGTTTATTTCACAGAGCACTGTCTTCAAGGTTCATCCATGTTATAGCTTGTGTATGTATTCCGTTGTTAGAACAGATCACATTTTGTTTACTCGTTCATCTGTTGCTATGTATTCTTTGTGTCAGTATGTCTAATGGGATTAGAAAATAAAGTGATATTGTTAAATCACACACACATGCAAGGATAAAAAAAGAGCCCGTCCTGCCTTATACTGGACCAGTCTGAAGGATACACGAAAGAGTAAACCTCCTACCCTGACCCACAAGTGTCTCCTGTCTGCCTGTGGTGGATGCCAAAGGCATCACTGTAGAAAATTACCTTTCTGTTCCCTGATGCCTCTGGGACTAAGTAACACATTAAGGTATCTCACCCTCTAACGGGCTGCAGCAGAAGGCTCACGGGCTTCAGCACTCCCCGTGACAGCTGTCTGAGTGGTGGTAATTGATTAGATACGAGATGTGATGGGAAGAGATGAGAGGGAAGATGAGCGAGGGTTTGAATTGTGGAGCTCGTCTTAGGAGAAAAGAAACTTAACGGAGATTTCCGTCAAAGGAGCAGAAGGGCACAGATTACCCCTGAGACTGTGGTCCCCACTGGAAGACAGAGAAGTAAGGTGGAAAGAAAGAAGGATGCATAACCGTCTGCCCTCAGGAGCCTAGGGGCAGCCTTAAGGGCACAACTCATCTGTTTCCGTAGATCCTGGTTTGAGCAGGACCCACAATTGAGCAACAAGTGAATTTCCACCCAGAAAACCTAAGAATCTCTAAGGAAATACAGCAACATAGTTCAAGCTTTTAAAATGAATATTCAAATAAAATATAACCATATATAATGGATTCAGCAGTCATCATATACATATAATTTTATCACCTATAAAACAGGGTTGTGGTTGTTGTTGCTCAATCACTCAGTTGTGTCCAACTTTTTCTGACCCCGTGGACTGCAGTGCCCCAGGCTTCCCTGTCCTTCATGATCTCCCAGAGCTTGCTCAAACTAGTGTCCATTCAGTCAGTGATGCCATCCAACCTTCTCATCCTCTGTCATCCCCTTCTCCTCCTGCCTTTGCTCTTTCCCAGCACCAGGGTCTTTTCTAAGGAGCTGGTTCTTCGCATCGGTGGCCAAACTATTGGAGCTTCAGCTTAAGCATCAGTCTTTCCAATGATTATTCAGGACTGATTTCTTTTAGGATTGACTCGTTTCATCCCCTTGCAGTCCAAGGGATTCTCTAGAATCCCAACACACAATTCAAAAGCATCAGTTCTTCAGTTATCAGCTTTCTTTATGGTTCAACTCTCACATCCATACATGACTACTAGAAAAACCATAGCTTTGACTAGATGGACCTTTGTGAGCAAAGTAATGTCTCTGCTTTTTAATATGCTGTCTATGTTGATCATAGCTTTTCTTCCAAGCAACAAGCATCCTTTAATTTCATGGCTGCAGTCACCATCTGCAGTGATTTTGAAGCCCAAGAAAATAAAATCTGTCACTGTTTCCATTGTTTCCCTATCTATTTGCCATGAAGTGATGGGACTGGATGCCATGATCTTAAAAAAAAAAAAAAAAAAAACCCGCCAGTCAGTTTTTTGAATGTTGAGCATTAAGCCAGCTATTTCACTCCCCTCTTTCACCTTCATCAAGAGGCTCTTTAGTTCCTCTTCACTTTCTGCCATAAGGGTGGTGTCATATGCCTATCTGAGGTTATTGTTATTTCTCCCAGCAACCTTGATTCCAGCTTGTGCTTCATCCAACCTGGCATTTCTCATGACATACTCTACATAGAAATTAAATAAGCAGGGTGACAATATACAGCCTTGACATACTCCTTTCTCAAATTTGAACCAGTCCATTGTTGCGTGAGGTTCAAGATGGCAGTAACAGTGATGGTGTTCAAGGTAACAGTGATGGGGATGGTGCTGAAAGACCCAAGGCAATCATGACTCAAAGCAGATGTGGCAGTAAATATTCTGCCCTTACCAAAGAGTAGCTGAGCACCTCCTTGCTATGATGAAAACAGAACCATTAGAATTTAGACTTCATGTGGTAGGGAATTGTGTTGTGTCTATAACACAGCCTGGCACACAATAGATGCTTAACATTTATTGAATGAATAAACTGATTTTATTCAGTCATTCATTCATTTATCTCCTGGGAGTTTACACCATATGCAGAGGTTGAGGGCTGCAGTAAGGAGCATTTTCCAAAATCAAGTATAGAGGTAGCCATCCAAATGAATAAAGGGTAAATATGCTTGAGTCATCTGTCTGAGGCAAATCTCTGGAGTTTTTCAAATTTTGACTATAAATTGTTCAAAAAGCTCATTTATTACCACTCATTTTTCACAATTTATTTGGGGATGAGCCCATCATGTGTCCAAATAAGCTGTTTTATGTGCCTGCCTTTTGGAGGAAAGCGAGGATATCCAATAGTTATTACCAAGTCAAAATATGGAATTGATTTTAAATGCTAACAAGAAATTAGCATAAAGTAAAGATGATTATCTTAGGAATAGCTCTGTTTGCTTTTCACTCTAGCCAGAAATAGGGCCTAGAACCTGACCAGCATATGGTTGCTAGAGCAAACACCAAATTAATATGTGTCCCCATAAGATGCCCTTAATAAAATCATCAACGAGACATTTAAAAGTCAAGTACATGAGGTATTGAAATTGCCATCCATCCACAATCCAAGCACATGATAAGTTTTCTAAAGTCAGATCCCCACCTAGCACTCACTCCCTTCTTTCTTTTCAGATATGTCAGGGAAGATTCACTTCCAGCAAAGTAGAAGAACTTCCCTAGTTTTCCAAGTGGCAGATCGAATCTTATGTATAATATTCCATGACCGCTGGACATCTGGGCTGATAGAAGTGTCCTGGGGATGAGGAGAAACACAAGCGCCTTAGCCAAGGGTTTTGCCATAAGCCCTACTTTTGCTTAGGTTCGAAGAATTTATCAACAAAAGAAACTACTTGTTACACACACAGTAAACAATTCCAATATTTAATAGAGGATTGTTTGACAATTTCAAAACACAGTCATTAAAAGGAAAGAAAGAAAAACAGTAAGGAGAAGTAACAGCATATATATATCATAAAACTGGGCCAACAATCTACATCCAGACTTGAACAGTGCTGTGAAGTTCCACATTAACAGCAATTTGGAGTCACAGATGGGAAAAGGTCCTGGAAGGTGACCCACCCTATGGGCGAGATTTTAAATTGCAGTTTTGAAAAAAAAATAAATTGCAGTTTTGGGGGCTCCCGCTTATAATTCCAAGCTGCACCCTGATATCATCATCAGTTTGCTTGCAAAAATATGGCTCTGCAGGGGGCGTATACCTGTGAATGAAGGAATCTTTTTCAAAGAAAGTGATGTCTCAGTCTGGAAGGATGAATAGGTGCCATCCCAGGGAAGGAGGAACAGGGGTGAGCATACATTCCAGGCAGAGACGAGCAGGTCCACAGACAGTGGTGGGAAGAAGCCAGTTCCTGCAGAGTCCGTGGGGGAGCAGGTATTCAAACCCAGATGAGACAGGACTGGAGATGTGACGGGTAATGAAAAAAGAAAACTGATCACAGATGGAGACAAATCTAGGATTTCTTGGTCTCATTTGCTCAGAAGTAAATTTTGAACAGAACTATTCTCCAATCAGTTAGGCAAAGAAAAATCTGGGAAGAGCAAGATCTTCTTTCAAATGGCTAATTATGAGTTCTGGTGAGATTCAAGGGGTCAGTAAAGACTTACTGAGAGGTCGTTATGGTCTGGTCCCTGTCTTCATGGGGCCCACAGGCTGAGAGGCACACAGACCAGAAAACGGGCAACTCTAACGCAGTCTGGGGTGTGCTAGCGTAGGGATGGCTCCCTGTTCCCACGGTTGATTCCTTCAGATGCAAACCTTGAGAGAAGCGTTTATTGGGAGGGGATCCCAAGATGCACTGGTTGGGAGGTGGGAAGTGAGATGGGCAGGGGGTCTGTGCATATTGCACAGTCACCGCTCTGGGCACCCAGGTCCCCTCCCACGGGGCATGTCTGGGAGACTGCATGGTACGTGCCCCAGGGTGCCTTGCCTGACCACCGCCTCCTCCATCTCCCATCCACCATGATGAAGGGCTGCTCTGCGCATGCACATCTCCTGGCTCATTCAGTGGGTCCTGAACTCTGGCTCCTTAAGACAGAGAAGCAGGTATAAGAGCCATCCTAGGCAGTGTGGGGGGCTTAGGAAAGCTTCTTGGAGGTGCTGGTGCATACGCCTTAAGTGGGTCAGATGAGGAAGAAAAGAGGGAAGACCATCCCAGGTAAGGAAGCAGCATCCATCATATTTACTAGAATTATCAGTACTCATGTGTGTAATTTTCCCTCCACTGGGCATAAATGCTTATGGGGCAATGATTAAATATTATCCATCTTTTTACTCAGCTAACCTTTCTCAAGCATTGACTTGTTTTGTTCTGGGCCAAAAAAAAAAAAAAAAAACCTAAGGGCAAGAAATATGGGACAAGGTATACATGGAGCAGCTGGTGTACCCCTCTCTAGCTTCAGAGAGGGCCACCAAGAACAACCAAACTAAAACTCCCATCACCATGAAGAAAATGCAAAAATGCTTCCAAGTGTGCAACTGTGTGAGAGAAGCCACACACTCTGTTTCCCTAAGAACTTTATTGTTTTTCTACCAAAAAAAAATAATTTAATTTTTAAGAATTAGAATGTACAATGTCTAAAAACGATGTTATACATGCTAACAGTCTATTTTTTTTTAATCGACAATATGATGGACACAAATCATAGACACAAACATATTTCTACAATGTTATAGAATATTATATGTCATATATGATTTCTTTACCTTCTGTTTAACCCATATTTACCTTAAGACTTTTGAACAAGGTTAATGTAACTGAATGCTGCTTTCTATTGTCTTCAGTTCCTCGCATATCTCCTGTGTTTTCTTTGAAATAGGAGGCTTTTTCCCTCAAACACCTGCTCACACTATGACAAAGGCAAGAATAAAAGACATCATAATTTTTCAGGTTCAGGCCTGTCGTTTATTCTTGGGGCCTTGGAGTCTGTGAGCAGATACTGTGTAGATGCAGGGTCTTGCTAGACCGACATCATACTGACATCTGCTGGTCACTTAGAGGTCATCATTGGGAACAATATTGAAAATGGAGAAAGCTGCTCTGAGTTGCTTTCCAAGTGTGTGCTGGACTTAATATCTCTTCTGTTTTCAAAGCTTCAGTCAAGATATGGACCAGGTTCTCAGGGAAACTATGTCCATTAATGAATAGATATATTTTGGACCTTTGGCCTCTTGGTACTGAAAAACTGATGCGTTCGAATTGTGGTGTCGGAGAATGCTCTCGAGAGTCCCTTGGACTGCAGGGAGATCAAACCATTCAATCCTGAAGGAAATCAGCCCTGAATATTCATTGAAAGGGCTGAAGCTGAAGATCCAATACTTTGGCCACCTGATGTGAAGAGTCGACTCCTTAGAAAAGACCCTGATGCCGGGAAACATTGAAGGCAAAAGAAGGAGGCAGCAGAAGATAAGATGGTTAGATAGCGTTACTAACTCAATGGACATGAATTTAAGCAAACTCCAGCAGATAGCGGAGCACAGAGGAGCCTGGAGTGCTGTAGTCCACGGGATCAAAAAGAGTCAGACAAGACTCAGCGAATGATCAGCAAATTTGGACCTTGTTTTACTTGATCTCTGTTTCATTCATTTCTTCCACTTGCCATTGATCACACTAACCTCCCCTCACTCAGCATTGTCCTCGGAGTATTTGTGGTGGGAAAAGTAGGCAGATGGAAAACTTTCACAAACTTACCCGTTTACTTTATTTCCACAAATGACCCTCAGAGCCTGAGCTCTTAGGTCTTCAGAACAAATGTAAGGGGGGTGTGGGAGGATGCCACGTGCGTTTCTGCATGGGCATGGAGCGGGGCATGGAGAAATGGTGTTGAGAACATCCTGTGGAATGCCAGATCTCGGTGTTCCATCATATGCTGTTCCAAAGGCATCAGTAACATTGCAATAACCAGCCCATCAGAGAAACCGCACTGGCAGGAAACTAAATTGTTATTTGTCATTTTGGAAAATAGCTTAAAACAGTAAGGTGTACTTTCAGAACCTGAGTTCCCACAAAGAGAAACTCCACCCAGAGAATGAACTCCTGCTTCTTATCCTTCTGTGCTCACTACTTCCTGCTGGTGTCACCTAGCCTCTTGCCCCTGCTATGAGAGCGTGGTCACAGAAAAATTAGATTTCAAAGTGCAGACACTGGGTTCACATCCCTTCTCTATCCCTTACCCATCAGGGCATGAGCAAGTAATGTTGTTGTTCAGTTGCTAAGTGACTCTTTACAGTCGCATAGACTGCAGCATGCCAGGCCTCCCTGACCTCCACTATCTCCCAGAGTTTGCTCAAACTCAAGTCCATTGAGTCTGTGATGCCATCCAACCATCCCACCCTCTGCTGTCCCCTTCTTTTGCCTTCCATCTTTCCCAGCATCAGGGTCTTTTCCAATGAGTAGGCTCTTCACATCAGGTAGCCAAAGTACTGGAGCATCAGCCTTAGCATGAAGCATCCTTCCATGACGATTCAGAGTTGATCTCCTTTAGGACTGACTGGTTTGATCTCCTTTAGGACTAACTGGTTTGATCTCCTTGCTGTCCATGGGACTCGAGTCTTCTCCAGCACCACAATTCAAAAGCATCAATGCTTTGCTGCTCAGTCTTCTTTATGAAGACGCAAGTAACACAATCTTTCTAAGTTTCACTTCCCTCAACTGAAAATCCGTGTGACCACAGATAACGCAAAAGGAAAGGGAACATCCATGTAAAGAGGCAGCAGAAGGAACCTCCTAGTACACACAAAGGATTCACTTTTCCACCTCAATCTCTCAGCAGGTGCCCAGCCTCTCTCATCTCCTTCCTGCCTCCATGTCCGCTCCTCTCACAACCGATGTCTTAAAAGCAGTCTCCAGCCTCCACTCCACCTTCCTATCAGAGGTTCCCACTGCTGCATGGACATCCCTCCTGACAAGCTCATCAGTGACTTGTTGATGGTTTTTCTGTCTTTATTTCACATCTTAGAATTCCAAGACACCCACTTACCTGGTTTTCCCTCTATTCCACTCCTCAGATCCTCTTTGAATGAGGAAACTCAGAACTCAGTCCTGGCCCGCTCATCTTTCCTCTCTGGTTTTTGGCCCTGGTTGACCACCTCTGATTCTAAAAATCATGGAGACCCTGATAGCTCCTGCATTTGTAGCTCAATCTAACTTCTCCCTGAGCTCCAGGCTCAGATGTCCAACTCTACAGGACCTGTTCTGGATGCAGTGCTGGACATCTTTTACACACCACCTAACATCCATTCAGGCTATCTTTCCATCCAGCCGTTGTTTTGGCAACCAGCTGCACATGGGAGGAACTGGAAGCTCCAGCCCCGCCCACCTCTTCCACTCCTTCCCAAGACTTTTCTGCTGCTATAATGTTGAACATCTGCAGCAGCCCACTTATTTACAAGTAGGAGATTGAGGGAACTGACCCCACTCCACTCCTCTTGCCTGGAAAATCCCATGGATGGAGGAGCCTGGAAGGCTGCCATCCATGGGGTCGCTAAGGGTCAGACATGACTGAGTGACTTCACTTTCACTTTTCACTTTCATGCATTGGAGAAGGAAATGGCAACCCACTCCAGTGTTCTTGCCTGGAGAATCCCAGGGACAGCGGAGCCTGATGGGCTGCCATCTATGGGATCACACAGAGTTGGACATGACTGAAGTGACTTAGCAGCAGCAGAGCGACCCTTGAGAGTGGGGGTTGAGAGCCTGTGGACAAGCGTAACCCTACCCCTTCCCCAGCAGGACTGATCCCAAAGGGCCCATGGACTCAAAAACACCTCAGGGAGTGACTTCCCTTCTGTCTCCCATGTCTTCTCAGCCCCTGGATCACTTCCCCAAATAACTGATGTATAGGGTCTGCTTTTGGAGGAACCCAAGCTAAGCTGTATGTGTCGTATGCCCCTCAAACACCAAGAAAATGTTACCACCCTAGTCCCACTTCTCCCTACCCAACACCCCCCATCTTCTACCTCCAAGGTCAGGCTGTGCATCTGAATTCCTTGCAAATACTCTAGTTGATTCCTGTTGTTGTTCATTGTTCTGTGGCTCAGTTGTATACGACTCTGCAACCCCATGGACTGCAGCATGCCGGGCTTCCCTGTCCTTCACTGTCTCCCAGAGTTTGTTCAAACTTATGTTCATTCAGTTGGTGATGCCATAGAACCATCTCATCCTCTGTGGTCCCTTTCTTCTCTTGCCCTCAACCTTTCTCAGCATCAGGGTCTTTTCCAATGGGTTTGCTATTTATATCAGGTGGCCAAAGTATTGAAGCTTCAGCTTGAGCATCAGTCTTTCCAGTGAATATTCAGGACTAATTTCCTTTAAGACTGACTTTTTTTTAAGTGAAGAAGCTGGCTTTAAAAAGTTAATTCTTAAATACATACAAAGGTGAAAACCACCTGTCTGGGGACTCTCACATAGGACCTTCGATGAAGCATTTGGAGAACTCTTATAGAGGGTGACAGCAGAAATCCTTTCTCAGGTTGGGTGTCTAAGACCATGGTTTTGACTGCCCTTCTTAGCATACACATGAGCGTAGACATCCCTCTTGTTTTGCTGAAAGTTTTACTTTCATTTTAGGCTCAAAAGACTTGGTAACAAAAGAAATCCCTTGTTACACACACAATAAACAATTTCAATACTTAATAGAGGATTATTTGACTCAATTTCAATATAGAATCATGAAGAAAAAAAAGAAAAAGAAACAGAGAAAAGTAACAGCACATGGTCTTTCCAGCGGTCATAAGCGGATGTGAGAGTTGGACCATAAAGAGGCAAAGTGAAGTCGCTCAGTCGTGTCCGACTCTTTGCGGCCCCATAGACTGTAGCCTACAAGGCTCCTCTGTCCATGGGATTTTCCAGGCAATAGTACTGGAGTGGATTGCCATTTCCTTCTCCAGGGGATCTTCCCAACCCAGGGCTCGAACCCAGGTCTCCTGCACTGTAGACAGATGCTTTACCATCTGAGCCACCAGGGAAGTCCTATAAAGAAGGCTAGGTGCCAAAGAATTGATGCTTTCAAACTGTGGTGTTGGAGAAGACTCCTGACAGTCCCTTGAACTGCAAGGAGATCAAACCAGTCAATCCTAAAGGAAATCAAGCCTGAATATTCACTGGAAGGACTGATGCTGAAGCTGAAGCTCGAATAATCTGGCCACCCAATGTGGAGAGTCAACTCATTGGAAAAGACCTTGATGCTGGAAAAGATTGAGGGCAGGAGGAGAAGAGGGTGACAGTGGATGAGATGGTTGGATGGCATCACTGACTCAACAGACATGAGTTTGACCAAACTCAAGGAGACAGTGAAGAACAAGGAAGCCTGGCATGCTGTAGTCCATGGGGTTACAAAGAGCCAGACCCAACTTAACGACTGAACAAGAACAACAAAACAGCATATTTATCATCAAATTGGGCTGACAACCTACATCCAGACTTGAACAGTCCCTCATTATCAGTAATCTGGAGTCCCAGTTGAGAAAGGGTCCCAGACATCCACCCCATGGGTGAGATTTCAAATTGCAACTTTGAAGCCTCCTGCTTATAATCCCAGGCCACAAACTGTTGTCATCGTCAGTTTGCTTGCAAAAATACAGCTCTGGTTTTTCTTTAACTTTTACAATGCTGTTAGTTTCACCTTGTGAGTCATAAGGCCCTGGAAGGGTTGACCAGGCCTCCAGGGGCTCAAGAAAATTCCAAGACCCACTCCCTCTCTTATCTAAAATGCCACTTGACTTGCTGGTAACAATTGCTGTGTTTTGCAAGCAGGTACATAGTCTGGGCAGTGTCCAGGCAGGTCAGAAGCAGGTTAGAGCCCTGCCCTCCTGCTTCTGAAGCCTGAACTAGACTTCCTCCATTTTAATTTCCCGAACACCTCCCAAGTCACCCACAACACCCATTGCCCCTCTGTGGGCAGCATGACTGCATTTGGCATCCACAGGTGGCCTGATTGCCTATGAAAAAGCCCTGTTTCCCATTTGATGTGGCCTGAACAGCAGGTGTGGGTCAGGCTGGGGCTCTCCCATCCCCTCCACCCCTCAAGTCTGACTACCGCCCCCCATGATGCCTGTGGGCAAGCCTGAGTGAACCAGGCTGCAGGCTCTGTGGCTCTCAGCACACTTGGGTTCCTCCAGCTTTCTCCCCTTCTTGTGGATGCTCCCACACAGTTCACAGTTCCCAGGGCTTAGTGAGCCTTGCAGGCACTTTTCACCATGAGCTATGAGGCCACATCTGTTACCCCATGGTGCTGGACTCCACCAGTGGCGTGACCACACGGGAGACACATGGGAGCTTTGAGAGAGTTGTACACATGCTCATACACACATGCAAGCATGTGCCCAGAACATTCACACTCACAACACACACACACACACACAGATTATCTGCTTATTTATACTTGTGACCCAGAGACCATCCAAGGCACATGGGGTCCATGGGACTCCTCACCCCCTGCCATCCCTCCTGCTCCTCCAGCATCATTCAGTCCCCAGGTCCATTGAGAGCTCTGGGGACTCAGTCAAGTCCTTGAACTATCCTCTCCCTCAGTTTTCTCATCTCTAAATTGGACAAAATCCCACCTTCCTGTTGTCATTGTTCAGTTGCTACGCCATGTCTGCCTCTTTGCAACCCCATGAACTGCAGCCTGCTAGGCCTCCCCGTCCTTCACAGTGTCCCGGAACGTGTTCAACACACATTAAACGAAATGTCCCTGGGGCCCCTTTGATGCAGCAGCATCTGCACCCTGAGGGCTCCTTGTGCTGGAAGGGATGGGTTTCCACCTCATGGAGCAGGAATTCATGCAGGAGGACACGGGGCCCGTTAGGAGGAGACTGGGCTCCCTGGAAAGCAGTGTCAGAGACAGTGCTGGTGGATAGGATTTTACTGGTGGGTTCAACCCCAGAGGCAGACTGAGGGGAGGGGTCAGAGTGTGGACGGGAGAACCTGTCACCCAGCACGCTGGAGTACGACAGACTGCTCCCTCACCAGGGAGCCCCAAGAAGGCTGACACACCTCACTCAGGGGCACCACTTGGAGGGGAGCCCCTGCCCTAGTCTTCTGAGCAGTGGTGTCCCTGGGAGGGGCTCAGAGGGAGCACTGCAGAGGGTAAGGGGGAGGGGCTCAGAGGGAGCACTGCAGAGGGTAAGGGGAAGGGGCTCAGAGGGAGCACTGCAGGGGGTAAGGATGGAAGAGGGGGAGGGCAGGCACACAGCAGCGGTTGCTGTTGGGCCGCACACCCGTGCAGCCTGCCAGACCCACCCCTAAAAGAACTTGGGCACCGAGGTTTAGTGATCTGGATAGGAGCACAGCTGGTTCCTGACACAGCTTGTTCCCAAATGGAGTCATCTCTCTGGCTTTCTCTGCTTTCTTTCTAATCTTGACTCTTGTCACCTCACTTCTCAGTGGTTCTGGGGGAACTCGGGCTTTTGAAGATACTTGCCTCATAACAAGCATCCTTTCATCTCACCAGGGGGCAGGGGCACTCAGCACGTGAGGTTCCTCTCCAGGCCCAACCACCTCCTCGGCCAGGTCCCTGGGGAGGGGATGTTGTTGTGTTGCTGTGTGTCTGTTGTTCTGTTGTGGTTGCTGTTCCAGTCCTGGGATCCTTGACAACCCAGAGCTCTTCATCTGGGGCCTTTCAGCACTCCAGCATCCCGAGCACTACATTTCCTGCACCCCTACCCTGACCCTCGTATCTCCCACAGGCCCTGGCACGCACAAGATACACTGTAAATTAGGATTGACAGAGGATATTCCTGGACAGTAAATATTATTAAATTTAAAACAAATGACAGGCACTAGCAGGCACACAGCAGCTTTGTGCCTGGGGCCATAGGTGAATTGAGAGCAGAGGATGAGGTGACAGGTGGCTTACCGCCCCTCCTCCACCCAGGAAGATCCCAGTCTCCTGGGCGGCTCCCTCCCCAGACCTGCTCTGCTGCATCCATCAGGGCGAGGACTCCTCATGTCTTGGAAACTAGTGGTTACCCCTGAGCCAAGACAGGGAGCTTTACTGCCAGGGCTGTGAAATGTGGACCCTTGGCTCCTCCATTTACAGCCCAGCTGGGCAGCTTCTTGCCAGAGGGACTGTGCTGACTCGGTGGGCCCTGAGCTGGGAAATATCTGCTAGTGGGCTTCATGCACCCCCCTTTCAGGAGAGAAGCTATAAGTAGGGGGGTGTGCATGAGTGCCCAGTCATGTCGGACTCTTTGCGATCTGCCATGAACTGTAACCCACCAGGCTAGGTCCGTGGGATTCTCCAGACAGGAATACTGGAGCAGGTTACCATTTCCTTCACCAGGAGATCTTCCTGACCCAGGGGTCGAACACGCATCTCTTGAGTCTCTTGCTGCTGCTGCTAAGTCACTTCAGTCGTGTCCGACTCTGTGCGACCCGATAGACGGCAGCCCACCAGGCTCCCTCGTCCCTGGGATTCTCCAAGCAAAACTCTGGAGTGGGTTGCCATTTCCTTCTCCAGTGCATGAAAGTGAAAGGTGAAAGTGAAGCTCAGTCGTGTCCAACTCTTAGCGACCCCATGGACTGCAGCCTACCAGGCTCCTCCGTCCATAGGATTTTCCAGGCAAGAGTACTGGAGTGGGGTGCCATTGCCTTCTCCTTGAGTCTCTTGCAGTGCAGATGAATTCTTTTACCACTGAGCCACCTGGAAAGCCTCAATAGGCAGAACCCAGCCCTAACCCAGTGCCCCAAAGTCAGTCAGTTCAAGGTATCAGGCGCGATCTCCGGCTTTCCCCTCAGCGCCCCCTGGAGGCCCGTGGTGAACCAAACCTGAGAGCCGCCGGGGCTTGGGCGAGGGGGGGGTTCGTCCTTGCCACCCAACCCGGCTCAGACGTGGAGACCGTGAATCTCAGTGTCCCCGGCAGCCCAGGAGTCACAAGTCCTCCCCTCTAAGGTCCGGGAAGCTGGACCAGGGAGCTGTCCCTGGTTGAGACGCTGGATAAGTAAGTGTGCACAGACACAGACATCAGAGCAGGAATCATGCAAAGGAAGGGCCTCGATGGTCCAGCTCGCTGAGAAAGCCGTGGGGTCTCCACGTGCCCCCTCAGCCTCCTCTCCAGGCCAGGCAGGAGTACGGGGGCGGGGGGCTCTGGATCATGGACACAGCCCCTCACCCGCTCCCCACCCCTCACACCAGGAGGTGGGCAGTGGCCACGGCTCCACCCGTCTGCTTCCGGTTTCAAGGCCAGGGACAGACCTGCTCCAAAGGCCTCACCCAGCATCCAAGGAGGTGGAGAGGGAGATGGTCTAGCAGTGGCGGGAGCCAGAAGCTTTCCCTGCCCTCCTCCCCGCACCGCTCCCCACCTCCCGCCCCCAGCTCCTCAGGTCTGAAATCCAGGGAGACTAGCAACCCTGTGGGCACCCACCCAACCTGACTGTGCACCAGGCCCAGTCCAGGCCCCGGGTGTCTCTTCTCAGATTCTCCTGCCAGCTGTGCGGAAAGCTGAGCCCCTGCTCCCGTGTGCAGAAGCTGAGCCTCAGAGATGGGACTGACCTTGCCCAGCGCTTCCGCTGGTAAGTGGCGGAGCCTGGATTTGAGCCCAGGTGTGTCTGGTCCTCAAGGAAGGTAGGAATGGAGGTTTTCATCTGCACGGGGAGGCAGGAGCCTGGAGCCAGAAACAGGGGGGAGTGGGGCTCAGAGTCCCACATGAGTCCCTTGGCCCCCGCTGAGGGGTGTCATTCGTGTCTACGGCCAAAATGTGGCCTCTCCTGTGCCACTGCCCCCTGCCCCCACCCCCCACCCAAGAAGATCAGGTCCTCAAGTGTACGCTTTTTTCCTATGTTGTTTATTGCTGAGTTCCCACTGCCTACATCAGTGTGTGGCTATAGTGGGTGCTCAATACCTATTTGAATAAGTCAATCAATCAGTCAGTCAGTGGGATGGCTGATCAGACGGGCTAAGAATTGAGCAGATCAAAACTACAATTTCTGCACATTTACTCTCATGGAATTAATCCAGACCTATTTTCACTGTAGTGATTTTGAACATTCCTACATAATGGCCTCTCTCTCTCTGTGTCTGTCTCTTTAGCACAAACCTTGCCCATGTGCTCCGTGAATTATGGGCAGTAACAGTATGAGAAAAGGGCAGGGGCATTGGGGTGAGAATTCCTCAATAAATACAGACACCTCTCCACTCCTGTATAATATCTCCAAACGTCTCATGGAGGGGGGAATGAAATGTAAAATTTTATCTGCCTATGAAACCTTTTGAAACTAAAAAAGAGAAAATAAGATTTATCTGCTCTCTATATCCTGAAATTGGCTCAGAAAGAAGTTTGAGAAAAATCTCTGTACATCTGCTGCCCAGTCTCTCCTCGGCTGCACGTTGCTCAGAGTACACGAAGCTGAAGAAGTCATGAAAATGTGCAGAAAACCTCATCCCAACCCACACGGCTGATCATTTTCCAAAACAGCATTCCTGCCAAATGGACTTCTGGCTTCATCCACTCAAACAGCTTTCTTGCTCACGGATTGGAAGAAGAGTCGTTTAGCAGAAAAAGGGACCCATAGTGTGAGCCTGACATGACAATCCCGTTCTGATCAAAAGAACCGAGGCAGGAAACAAACAGGGAGAAGCAGATGATGTTTACCTGGCGTTCTCCTTCCCGGGTCCTTCTCCCGCAGACGCCGTCCCCTTGTCACCCAGGCATCTCAGCAGCCACCTCTCTGCCCCACACTGCCCACAACTGGCTGCTTGCTTTACACACTCATTTCACAAACATATATGTTTAGAGCTATGCTCAACCTGGCACTGTCTAAACTACCTCCTGTAAATGAACCGAATACAGTCTGTAAGGTTATTATTGCATCCATTTTACAAATGAGGAGGTGGAGAGTCAAGTTCAGGGACTTGTCTGAGGCCACACAGCTAGCAGACAGCAAGGCTAGGTCTCCTATGAAGGTTAAGAACTCACTTTGCAATGCAAAGGACATGGGTTCTATCCCTGGTCAGGGAATTATAATCTGACGTGCTTGGAGCAACTAAGCCCAAGTGCCACAACTATTGAAGCCCACGTGCTCTAAAGCCTGTGCTCCGCACCTACTGAGCCCTCAAGCCACGACTAGAGAATCCTTGCATTGCAACGAAAGATTGTGCATGATGGAACAAAAATCTCACATGCTGCAACTGAGACCCGATGCAGCCGAACTAATGAATTAATTAATTAAAACACACACACACACACACAATACACAAGGGCCAGAGGCACAGTGTGTGTAAGGTTCTTTCATACCGGTCATTCTAGAGTATCCAAGACACAAGTTATTCTGAAAACTTGGAGACAAGTCTCCCTTCCTTGCTTTGTTCTGAGGACTGTTTGAGAGGCTGGGTCGGGGAGGGGGCTGTGAAACCATTTGGTATCATTTCAGGGGGCTCTGAAGAGCTTTGGAATCATGGTTCTTTAAGTTATGTCTCAGCAAAGAAAACATATCAGGGAGACACAAAGTTCTAGATAAGAAGTGATTTATCAGAATTGGATGTTTGTGAGGTTTGCACGCAGGTGGGCAAGAGGATGCTGTACGCTGAGAACTTAGTGGGCTACACTTTTATAATCAAAAGAAAAGTAAGGAAGGGGAGATTACCTTCTTCCTCATTGTTGAGTAGATGTCAGGCTTCCAACACTGACTCCTCCTCCAGGTTGGGCAGGAGTTTTCTTGCCCCTACATGGTCAAGTCAGGACTGAGATGGCACAATGGAAAAATAATTTCAGATTTCAGTACAGTGAAGGTTTATTTACTTTGAAATGTCACCTTTCCATAAATTATCGTTTTCTGTGTGTGCAGAGAGCATGTCCTAGGAGTCATTAACTCACTGAGCTCACTGGGCAGGATGTGGGTCTTACACCACCATTATTTTATTGTTTGGGGACATGTCCCCATGCTTCTGTTTCATGGTTTTGTTGCTAAGTGAGCCTGCTTGGTTTTGAGGTTAAGCAAACCTGCTTCCTCGTGATCATTAACTTACAGGATCTTCCATGCTTTTTTTTTTTTTTTTAACTTGCAATCCCTTAGTGTTTAACTATTTAATCACCTACTTTGTACTTTTACCCTATTCCTATCAGGGGGCATTTACGTTATAAAGCCACACTTTATAACCTTGCAGTGGGGCTTGCACAGAACTTTGGGAAGACACAGTCTCTGATAATCTTGGTCTTATTGCTCTTGGTCACCACTACCATTTGCTTTACGGATCATTTTGATACGTATCTGCTTCTAAATGCCCATCTGTGGCCCCAGGGCACTGTGACATTAGAAACACTTGGTCCTTGATGTGGAAAAGCAAACCAGGAAAGGTAGTTGGCTGCGTCCTCATTTGGAGGAAAGAGAAGCGGATTCGGTGGGACATATTGACCAGGGCCCTTCTGGAGAGAGCTGTGTGTTGGGAAAATTGGCATGGCCTCATGCCCCAAAGGGCCAGAGCTATCGCAAAGAACCTCTGCCCATGGAGCAGACCTCTGCCACAGGTGGGGAGAAGAGCCCTGGACCACAAGCTGAGAGGCAGAAGGCAGCGCGTGACCTGCAAAAGTCACATCACCTGAACAAGAAAGGCTTTGGCTTGGACCACTTGCCTGCAACCTTCTTCCCCACAGAATGTTTTCTGTCCAAGACATTTTGCTTAGAAGACTCTCTAAGACTTGAGAGCCTCTCTCTAAGTGAGGAGAGATTCCTTGCTAATCCTGAAGTTTCAGGACCAGAAGTTATGGCACAGCACAGGGTGGAACCCTTTTGTGTCCCAGCAGCCCAGGAACCCGTTCCACCCCAATGCTGGGTTCAGTTGATCAAAGAGGCAGCAGGGTGTCATGTCGGCCATGCTGCCCTGCTTCAAGGCAGCACAGGTCCTCAGTCCATATCACTTTCCCAGGACAGAAGTGAGGGCCCAGAACTGACTCCCGGTCATGATTCTTGTGTGAATGCCTTGGGGCTGCCGTATATCAAAGCACCACAGATGAAGTGGCTTAAACCACAGAAATGTACCCTCCCTCAGCTCTGGAGGTTTAGAAGGTCAGGGTGTGGGTGGGGTTACTTTCTTTCCAGGCTGCGAGAGAGAATCAGTCCCAGGCTCTCACCCACCTTCTGGGGGTCTGCTGGAAATCTTTGCTGCTCCCTGGCTTCTAGATGCATCGCCCTTATCTCTGCCTTCATCTTCACGTGGCACCTCCCTGCGTGAATGTCTCTGTCCAAATTTCCCCTTTTCATAAGGACCCCACTCATATTGGATTGGAATCTGCCCTGCTCCAGTATGACCATAGCTAATTATACCTGTGATGACTCTATTTCCCAATAAGGTCACATTCACAGGGACTGGGGGTAGGGCTAAAACTTAGTGGTTTGGTGGGAACACAGCTCAGCCCACACCCAGTCTTTTCGTTAAATGTTTTTTTATTGTGGTAAAAGTCACAAAATATAAAACAGACATTTTAACCACATTTAGCTGTACTGTTCAGTGGCACAAAATACATTCACATAATCGTGCAACTCTCACCATTATCCATCTCTGAATTTTTCACCTTTCTAAGCTGAAACTCTGTCCCCAATTAAACACTAACCCCGTTTCCGCTCCCCACCTGGCATCTACCAATGTACTTTCTGACACAATTTAACAATTCTACGTACCTCGTGTAAGTGGAGTCAAACAGTATTTATCTGCACCTAATGTATACTGGAATGCATTCTTAAGCTTAATTTATGTCCTACAAACAGATTGCACCTTTTTTTTTCCCTCCCTGGGCTGTCCAGCAGGTTATCTATTTCACGCATAGATATTATGAATTAATTATCTATTTCACACATTTCAAACATAGTAGCGTGCATATGTCAATCCTAACCTCCCATTCTTACTCGACAATCAGGGCAGGTTTGCTGCTGCTGTCGTGTCTGACTGTGCGACCCCATAGACAGAAGCCCACCAGATTCCCCCATCCCTGGATTCTCCAGGCACTGTCTCTTATACACATCTTCTTCTTCAACNTCAAACATAGTAGCGTGCATATGTCAATCCTAACCTCCCATTCTTACTCGACAATCAGGGCAGGTTTGCTGCTGCTGTCGTGTCTGACTGTGCGACCCCATAGACAGAAGCCCACCAGATTCCCCCATCCCTGGATTCTCCAAGCAAGAACACTGGAGTGGGTTGCCATTTCCTTCTCCAGTGCATGAAAGTGAAAATGAAAGGGAAGTCGCTAAGTCGTGTCTGACTCTTCCCAACCCCATGGACTGCAGCCTACTAGGCTCCTCCATCCATGGGATTTTCCAGGCAAGAGTACTGGAGTGGGGTGCCAGGCAGGTTTAGCTAACATTTAATTCCAAATTTCCTACCTCATTTCCTAGGTGAAGAGGCTTCTTTTCCTGATCTTTAAGACATTCATAGAAGAGCAAGAAATTTAACTTCTAGATAAAGAAGGGCCCCCACTGTTCCTCCCTACTGTGACCAGAAGATGCAAACTCCCACTGAGACCAGCAGTCACTGTCACAGCCTTCTTCAGAGAAAAGTGAAGTCACGCATGTGTGTGTAGTAGTGTATGTGTAGGGCTGTTCCAACCCTCCAAGGGAATCTGGCCAAGGTGTTTCTTTAAAAGCCCAGTGTGGGCTCTCTGCCATGGACACCATTGAGTAAGCATCGTTGAAGTCTCCCGCCTCCACTGCAGTCATGTCTAAGTCAGAGTCTCCCAAAGAGCCCAAACATCTGTGGAAGCTCTTCATCAGAGGACTGAGCTTTGAAACCGCTGATGGGAGTCTGAGGAGCCATTCTGTGCAGTGGGGAATGCTCTCAGACTGTATGGAAATGAGGGATCCAAACACCAATCTCTCCAGAGGCTTTGGGTTTGTCACACATGCCACTGTGTAGGAGATTGGTGGGGCCACAAAGGCAAGGCCATAGGAGGTAGATGGAAGAGCTGTGGAACCAAAAGATGGCCGCCTCAAGAGAAGATTCTCAAAGACCTGGTGCCTACTCAACTGTGAACAAGACTTTTGCTGATGGCATTGAAGAAGACACTGAAGAACGTCACCTGAAAGATTACTTTGAACAGTATGGGAAAATTGCTGCTGTTGTTTAGTTGTTACGTCATGTCTGACTCTTTGTGACCCCATGGACTGTAGCCCATCAAGGCACCTCATCCACAGGATTTCCCAGACAACAGTACTAGAATGAGTTGCCATTTCCTCCTCCAATGGGAAAATTGAAGTGACTGACATTATAACTGGCAAAAAGAGAGGCTTTACATCAAAGTTTATGAACTTTGATGACTATGACTCTGTAGACAAGATTGTCATTCAGAAACACCACGCTGTGAATGGCCACAAGTGTGCAGCAAGAAAAGCCCTATCTAAGCAAGAGATGCGGAGAAGGCAATGGCACCCCACTCCAGTATTCTTGCCTGGAAAATACCATGGATGGAGGAGCCTGGTGGGCTGTAGTCCATGGGGTCGCTAAGAGTAGGGCACTACTGAGCAACTTCGCTTTCACTTTTCACTTTCATTTTTCACTTTCATGCATTGGAAAAGGAAATGGCAACTTACTCCAGTATTCTTGCCTGGAGAATCCCATGGACAGAGGAGACTAGTGGGCTGCCATCTGTGGGGTCGCACAGAGTCAGACACGACTGAAGCGACTTAGCAGCAGCAGCAAGCAAGAGATGGGCTTCCCGGGTGGCTTGGTGGGTAAAGAATCTACTGCAGTGCAGGAGATGTAAGAGATGAGGGTTCAGTCCCTGGGTCGGGAAGATCCCCTGGAGAAGGAAATGGCAACCCACTCCAGGATCCTTGCCTGNGGATGTGAGAGTTGGACTGTGAAGAAAGCCGAGTGCTGAAGAATTGATGCTTTTGAACTGTGGTGTTGGGGAAGACTCTTGAGACTCCCTTGGACTGCAGGGCGATCCAACCAGTCCATCCCAGATCAGCCCTGGGATTTCTTTGGAAGGACTGATGCTAAAGCTGAAACTCCAATAATTTGGCCACCTTATGTGAAGAGCTGACTCATTAGAAAAGACTCTGATGCTGGGAGGGACTGGGGGCAGGAGGAGAAGGGGACAACAGAGGATAAGATGGCTGGATGCCATCACTGATTCGATGGACATGAGTCTGCGTGAACTCTGGGAGTTGGTGAGGGACAGGGAGGCCTGATGTGCTGTGATTCATGGGGTCGCAAAGAGTCGGACATGACTGAGGGACTGAAATGAACCTTATTTATATTAATTTTTTTTTACATAGAAAATACATGATACTACATAAATAAAAATTTTAAATTATAATACATTTTAGGTATTTTTGGTTTGTTTTTCAGAGCTATGAATGAGCAGCTGATGTTAGAGGCTGTAAGTACAGTCCTTTCAATTTGAATTTGCACTTTGTCCTTGATGTTGCTGATAGATTCTAGAAATTGTAGGATATGTAATCTTAAATAACGATCTAATACTTAGTTTATTCAAGAGAGTTTTATGCATATGAGAGCTAGAAATTTTGTCTATTGCTTTGATTTTAGTAGACTTTATTATCACTCAGAAACACTTGACTTTTGAAATACTGAGCTATAATATCCCACAGTCTCTGAACTTCCATTGTCAATCATAGTACCTTTGCCTCTTTTGGCACCTGTTATAACTTCACTATGCAAATTAATACCAGTGGTTCATGATTTCTATGAGTTAATAAAGACTTTTTTACTTAATAATTAAGTACCCAAATAACCTCTCCATATTGATACGTTTGCTTTTCATTATTAATGAAATTATAATATTTGTTTTTAGAAATGTGCACAGATTCAAAGTGATCTCCAGGTATTATCAGAGGAGAAATTAATGCTGGAAAATGAACTACAAATGTTGAAAAGTACAGAGGTTAGTTAATTTTAGTGTCTTAAAATGGCATACATACCAGTACTAATAATTGGTAGCCTGTGTTCAGTTATGTCCAACTCTTTGCAGCCCCATTAACTGTAGCCTTATAGGCTCTTCTGTCTGAAATTTTCCTAGCAAAAATACTGTGTCCGGTTGCCATTTCCTACTCAAGGGGCTCTTCTCGACCCAGGGATTCAACCTGGCTCTCTTATGTCTTCTGCATTGGCAGACAGATTCTTTCTTACTAGCACCACTTGAGAAGCCCTATTAATTGACAGCAGCTGTGCTTTGGAAAAAAAAGAATGCTGTGTTCTAAATTACCACCAGTCAGTTCAGTCGCTCAGTCGTGTCTCTGTGACCCAAAGGACTGCAGCACGCCAGGCCTCTCCATTCATCATCAACTCTCAGAGCCTACTCAAACTTGTGTCCATTGCGTCAGTGATGCCATCCAACCATCTCATCCTCTGTCATCTTCTCCTCCAGCCTTCAATCTTTCCCAGCATCAGGATTTTTTCCAGTGAGTTGGTTCTTCACATCAGGTGGACAAGGTATTGGAGTTTCAGCTTCAGCATCAGTCCTTCCAATGAAGTCAGGACTGATCTCCTTTAGGATGGACTGGTTGGATCTCTTTGCAGTCAGAGGAACTCTCAAGAGTCTTCTCCAACACCACAGTTCAAAAGCATCAGTTCTTCAGTGCTCAGCTTTTGTCACAGTCCAACTCTCACATCCATACTTGACCACAGGAAAAACCATAGGTTTGACTAGATGGACCTTAGTTGGCAAAGTAATGTCTCTGCTTTTGAATATACTATCCAGGTTGGTCATAACTTTTCTTCCAAGGAGTAAGCGTCTTTTAATTTCATAGCTGCAGTCACCATCTGCAGTGATTTTGGAGCCCCCCAAAATAAAGTCTGACACTGTTTCCACTGTTTCCCCATCTATTTCCCATGAAGTGATGGGACAAGATGCCATGATCTTAGTTTTCTGAATGTTGAGCTTTAAGCCAACTTTTTCACTCTCCTCTTTCACTTTCATGAAGAGGCTTTTTAGTTTTTCTTCGCTTTCTGCCATAATGATGGTGTCATCTGCAAATCTGAGGTTATTGATATTTCTTTCGGCAATCTTGATTCCAGTTTGTGCTTCATCCAGCCCAGTGTTTCTCATGATGTACTCTACATATAAGTTAAACAAGCAGAGCGACAATATCGAGGTCAGGGGCTGCGGCCAGAAGGAGCCACCCCGAGCTTGAGGCCAGGAGCGGCAGCTGGGAAGAACCACCCACACGCGAGGCCAGGGCCGGTGGCTGGGAGGAGCAATCCACGGAGCGGTGGCCGCATAGGCACAGGAGGGCCTAGGGGAGCTATGAAGGTCAGGAACGGCAGCGGTAAGGAGATACCCCTCGTCCAAGGTAAGGAGCAGTGGCTGTGCTTTGCTGGAGCAGCTGTGAAGAGACAACCCACGCCCAAGGTAAGAGAAACCCAAGTAAGATGGTAGCTGTTGCAAGAGGGCATCAGAGGGCAGACACACTGAAACCATACTCACAGAAAACTAGTCAATCTAATCACATTAGGACCACAGCCTTGTCTAACTCAATGAAACTAAGCCATGCCTACGGGGCAACCCAAGACGAGCGGGTCATGGTGGAGAGGTCTGACAGAACGTGGTCCACTGGAGAAGGGAATGGCAAGCCACTTCAGTATTCTTGCCTTGAGAACCCCATGAACAGTATGTAAAGACAAAATGATAGGCTACCAAAAGAGTAACTCCCCAGGTCATTAGATGCCCAATGTGCTACTGGAGATCAGTGGAGAAATAACTCCAGAAAGAATGAAGGGATGGAGCCAAAGCAAAAACAATACCCAGTTGTGGATGTGACTAGTGATAGAAGCAAGGTCCGATGCTGTAAAGAACAATATTGCATAGGAACCTGGAATGTCAGGTCCATGAATCAAGGCAAATTGGAAGTGGTCAAACAAGAGATGGCAAGAGTGAACGTCGACACTCTAGGAATCAGCGAACTAAAATGGACTGAAATGGGTGAATTTAACTTAGATGACCATTATATCTACTACTGCGGGCAGGAATCCCTCAGAAGAAATGGAGTAGCCATCATGGTCAACAAAAGAGTCCAAAATGCAGTACTTGGATACAATCTCAAAAACGACAGAATGTCTGTTCGTTTCCAAGGCAAACCATTCAATATCACAGTTNTGTCAAGGCTATGGTTTTTCCAGTGGTCATGTATGGATGTGAGAGTTGGACTGTGAAGAAGGCTGAGTGCCAAAGAATTGATGCTTTTGAACTGTGGTGTTGGAGAAGACTCTTGAGAGTCCCTTCAACTGCAAGGAGATCCAACCAGTCCATTCTGAAGGAGATCAACCCTGGGATTTCTTTGGAAGGAATGATGCTAAAGCTGAAACTCCAGTACTTTGGCCACCTCATGCGAAGATTTGACTCATTGGAAAAGACTCTGATGCTGGGAGGGATTGGGGGCAGGAGCAGAAGGGGACAACAGAGGATGAGATGGCTGGATAGCATCACTGATTCTATGGACGTGAAGTCCGGGAGTGAAGTCCGGGTGATGGTGATGGACAGGGAGGCCTGGCATGCTGCGATTCAAGGAGTTCCAAAGAGTCGGACACAAGTGAGCAACTGAACTGAACTGAAAGAGAAAACTTTGGAGGCAGAAGTTCTGCCTCCTGTGGTGATGGAGGCCAATACTTTTCCAAACCACAAAACCAAGGTGGCTGTGGTGGTTCCAGTAGCAGCAGGAGCTGTGGCAGTGGCAGCAGGTTTTAATTACTGCCAGGAAACAAAGCTTGGCAGGAGAGGAAAACCAGAGACGTGACAGGGAAGCTACAGGTTACAACAGACTTGTGAGCTCAGCCAAGCACAGGGGTGGCAGGGCCTAGCTGCTACACTGAAGATCTGTTTTAGACAATACTCATGCATATGGGCATAAACTTAAGGACTGTATTTGTGACTAATTGTATAACAGGTTTTTTTGGTTTCTGTTCTGTGGAAAGTGTAAAGGATTCCAACAAAGAACTTTAACGTAGATTTATTTTTTGTACCCATGCTGCTGTTGTTCACTTGCTAAGTTGTGTCTCTTTTCAACCCCATGGACTGCAACCCCATGGCTTCCCTGTCCTTCACTATCACCTTGAGTTTGCTCAAACTGTGTCCACTGAATGGTTTTGCCATCCAACCATCTCATCCCCTGTGTCCTCCTTCTCCTTCTGCCCTCAGTCTTTCCCAGAACCAGGGTCCTTTCCAATGAGTCAGCTTTTCCCATCAGGTGCCCAAAGTATTGGTGCTTCAGCTTCAGCAACAGTCCTTCCAGTGAATATTCAGGGTTGATTTCTTTTAGGATTGACTGGTTTGATCTCCTCGTTGTTCAAGGAACTCTCAGGAGTTTTCTCCAGCACCACAGTTCAAAAGCATCAATTCTTCAACACTCAGCCTTCTTTATAGCCCAATTCTCCTATCTGTATGTGACTACTAGACCTATGCTATTGATTGCTAGGTGTAATAGTCTGATCATGATGCTGAAGAAACATGTCTTTAAAAAAAAAAAGCCGAATGTGGATAAACTGATAAAAGGATAGGGTCCCTGCTAGGAAGAAGGCGTGGGAAGCCAGAGCATCTCACCAGGGATAACCCTGTGTCTCCAACCTCAATGTCCTGTTAGCTTCCACTGCCCCCTGGAAGCAAATGTGTGTTTCATTTTTCTGTAAGGTTGCTCTCACCAGGGCATCAGTGTCAGGCCACCTGTACTGAGAGCATGCAGGGCGTCCCTGGGCTCCTGCAGGGGTGGAGGACATTGCTTCTGTGAAGGTAGGACCTGCCACCACTGGAGTCCCCATCTACCCTGGGGCCACAGCACAGCCTCCTCCATCCTTCCCTTCAACCCAAGCCCCAGCTGCAGACTCCACCAAGCAGCGGTGCCCTCTGGGGACAGCCAGGACCATAAACCCCCACTCACAAATGCCACCACACTGCCCAGGCTCACGTGAGCATGTCCTTCCAGTCATCTCACCCATGTAATTGAGAGAAGGGCTCTGATGAATCAGCCCCAAATTGCATGACATAGAAGTCATGGTTTCTAGGAACAGCATAATCTGATGGGTGATAAAAATCACTTATAGGTGCTGAGAAAGAGTTCTGTGTGTATAAATTGGGAAGCTGGGATGCGCCCAGACCACAAGGGACCCATCATGTGCCATGAAATTGTTTATCCACTGACAATCCTGGGAATGCCATGCTGCCCCAACCCAACAAACCAGATTTTAGCATAGGGAGCTGATGTCTTCCCTGAATCAACAGAACCTAGCAGAAGTAAAGCCGGTGTGGGAAAGTTTCCATCTGGCAGTGCTGGAATCAGTTCCAGAATCTTCCAGGCCTCTGGGCTCCCATCGCCCCACCTCTCAGCATGAAGGCCAGAAATACGCGCCATCCCCCAGCCTGCAGAGCCTGGCACCTTGCAGAGAACCCCATCAGATGTTTTACTAGCCTCCAGATTTCTCTCCTGCCATTTAACCATGGGGAGACTCTGGCACTGGATCCACCTGGCCTCTTGTTCTAAGAGCAAAGGTTTCCGGAATTGTCCCTTTTGTATACAGTGAAGTCCAGAGTGGGCTTGTGTTCTGGTTTTAGTCATATTGATAATGACAACTGTTAAATGATTCAATGACTAAATTGCAGGTTTTTCAGTGTCCTTAGTCTTTAGGCTAGTGTGGTGGGAAGGGTGGCCCAGGAGCCCTGTATGCTGGGCTCATGAAGCACGTGGAGTCTTGCAGCTCCACAAGGGGAGGGTGATTGCCCCAATTCACAGAGGTGGAAACAGGTTCAGCAGTCTTCCCAACCCACTATCGAACCCAGGTTCCTGCATCTCAGGCAAATTCTTTGCCATTTGAGCCACCAGGGAAGCCCAAGAATACTGGAGTGGGTAGCCTATCTCTTCTCCAGGGGAACTTCCCAACCCAGGAATCTAACCTGTGTTTCCTGCATTGCAGGCAGATTCTTTACCAGCTAAGCTGCCTGGGAAGCCCAGAGAGGGTGAGAAACTTATTCAAAGCTCCACAGCTGGGAAGTTGGTGGCGCCACGTTGGCTATAAGTCTTTATAACTGTGTGTGTGCATGCTAAGTCACTTTAGTCATGTCCGACACTTGGTGACCCTATGGACTTGTAGCCCGCCAGGCTCCCCTGTTCGTGGGGTTCTCCAGGCAAGAATACTGGAATGGGTTGTCATGCCTTCCTCCAGGGGATCTTCCTGACCCAGGGAGTGAACCTATGTCTCTTAAATCTCCTGCACTGGCAGACAGCATGCAGATGCATTTGCTTTTCCAGACCTTTAGAAAAACTAAGTCAGAAATTCCAGGAGCCTGCAGAAACCAGTGTTCACTATTTGCATCTAACAAAGCAAGTGTAGGAACAAACCCATGTAGGGAATGATGATGAAAGGCGTGGGAACTCTTCCTGTATGGATGTGATTGTGGGGTTGTTACGTGGAAAAACAAGGCGGGGTGGGGGGACATTTGAGCTTTTTAAAAACAATCCTAGTGAATGCAGTTTGCATATCAAAGGCATAAAGAAGGCTGGGTAATGACCAAAACTGTTGAGAGCTTCCCTGGTGGCTCAGTGGTAAAGAATGTACCTGCCATTCAGGGGACATGGGTTCCACCCCTAATCCAGGAAGATCCCATATGCTGCAGAGCAACTAAGCCTGTGCACACAACTACTAAGCCTGTGCTCTAGAGCCCGTGTCTGAAACAAGAGAAGACACCACAGTGAGAAGCCCGCACACCACAGCTAGAGAGAAGACCCCAACTTGCAGCAACTAGAGAAATCTGTTGTGGTGCATGCAGCAACAAAGACCCAACACAGCCAAGAAATAAATATTTTTAAAAACGAAAAACCCTCAGTTGACAGAGTGTTACAGAAAAACTCAGGGGCAGGCCTGCTGCTGCTTGTGTGGTGGTGGGGGAGCAGAGACAGAAGGGGGTTGGGGAGAGGAGGTGGGTGGGGTAGGAGAGGCAGCTCAGGCAGGGTGGACATGACATGAATGTTTCCTGTAGCAAAGTGTGCAGAGTTTAGCTGGAAGGTTATAGACAAGAAGCATATCCAATCAAAAGACTTTTTTTTTTTTTTTCCAGTTTTGCCTAAAATCTTCAAGTAAGCTTAGTAGCCCCGGGGATAAAGCCGGGCAGTTCTCCTAAGTCATCAAGGACCAGGTTAGCAGATGTTAACCTATAACAATAAAACAGCCAGTTATTTTTACCAGCAAAACAAGTTTATTCAGGAGCAGCAAAGAATCATCATTTCAGATATACAGCTATGTGGAACCACCTGCTAACCCATAAAGTAAAGGAGAAGAGACTCATAGGAGCGAAGGGGAGCCAGGAGAGGTTCTCACAAACAATGGGCTTCCCAAGTGGTTCAGCAGTAAAGAATCCACCAGCCACTGCTGGAGACATGAGTTTGATCCCTGGGTCGGGAAGATCCCCTGGAGAAGGGAATGGCAACCCACTCCAGTATTCTTGCCTAGAAAATCCCACAGACAGAGGAGACTGGTGGGCGACAGTACAGGGGATCACAGAGTTGGGAGTTGCACACAGCTGAAGCGACTGAGCACACTCGCAGCAGAAAAAAGTTGTGCATGCGTGCTAAGTCACTACAGTCATGTCCGACTCTTTGTGACCCCATGGATTGGAGCCACCAGGCTCCTCTGTCCATGGGATTCTCCAGGCAAGAATACTGGAGTGGGTTGCCATGCCTGCCTCCAAGGAATCTTTCCAACCCAGGGATTGAACCCTCGTCTCCTGCAGCTCCTGCATAGGCAGGCATCTTGTTTACCGCTGAGCCACTGGGGAAGCCAGTAGAAATGTCAGAAGACCTCAAGTCAGATCAAAATCTACTAGTTATTTGTAACTCCAGACAAATTATCTAGTTTATATAAGCCTTGGTTTCCTCAAAATGTAAACTAGAAATAATAATTCTAGCCTCCCCCTCCTTGAAAGACTGCTGAGACAATCCAATTACATTGTGAACTGAATGTAGATTTTTCTAAATATAAAGCACTGTAAAAACGCAAGGTACTTTTTCTTACCCTGAAGTAAAGAGAACATTAGAGTTATTGGAGTGATTATATTCACTTTTTACTCCTAGGTTTTGTAATGTTCAAGAGGTATTGTAGATTGGATAGTCCCTTGAGAAGCTTAATTAGACATTGATCAACAACACAAAAAACCGTTTTTTAAATATGTGATGTCTGAAGAAAAGTGAAATGTTTGTTTTGTTGTTTCGTGGCTAAGTCGTGTGTGACTCTTCTGTGACCCCATGGACTGTAGCCCACCAGGCTCCTCTGCCCATGGAATTCCCCAGGCAAGAATACTGGAGTGGGTTGCCATTTCCTTCTCCAGGGGATCCTCCTGATCCAGGGATCAAACCTGGGTCTCCTGCATTGGCAGGCAGAGTCTACCACTGAGTCATGTGGGAAGCCCCAAAATGTTTATTTAGTTGCAGCACGTGGGATCTTAGTTCCCAGACCAGGGACTGAACCTGTGCCCCGTGTACTGAGAGTGTGGAGTCTTAGCCTCTGGACATTGTCGCTGGTGTCACTGGCCGTGTGAACTAGGAGGCAGTGTGTGGCCAGTTCTGAATGCCAGGGAAGAGAGGTTACCTCACTGTAGGCTAAGGAATAATAGGGTGGGGGAGGGTGTGTGTGTGTAAGGGAGACAGGATGATAATCCTGAGGGGCTAGAACCGAAAAACAATGACGGAGGCAGAGAGCACAGAGGTTCCCTGGGCAGCAGAGGGACCTTCCTATCCCTGACAGATACCCTTACTACTCTCTGGGAAGACTAGACTCCAGCTGCACCTGAGCAGGACCGCTGGGCAGCAGACAGAAGCACAGGGCTCACCTGGCCCAGGGAAGGTCGTGAAACGTGGCAGGTTCGGAGACACCTGTCCCTCCTCAGCGGACACTGCCCAGGCATTAGGTCAGGATCCCGAGACCAGGTGTTTAACCACCTTCCTTCCTGATCTCTGAGACCAAGGCAGCTGCCAAAACCTGTCCTGGGTCTCACTTCTGCTCTCCGTGAGCGTAAACTCTGCTGTCTGAATGCAATTACCGTGTCCCCTTTATGTCCTGGAGCTGTCATCTTTACATCCTAGAATATCTCATCAGAGAGAACGACGAGGCAGGTGACACCTGTGAGGGCGGCAGGACCAGCTGACACTGGGGGCTTCCGGCGCATTCCTGGGGGCTTCCGGCGCATTCCTGGGGCCTTCCGGCGCATTCCTGGGGCCTTCCGGCGCATTCCTGGGGGCGGGGCCGGAAGTGCTGCCAGGGTTTCCTGGAGGCCGTGTCACGTCTGAAGGCACCCATCTTCTCCCTCGTGGCCAGGCTAAGCAGGGAGGTCAAGGCCCTGGATTAGTAATTAACTAGTGTGATAAAACTGGTATTTTCAGATGGCTGTGAGCCAGGAGTTAAGCTGAGTAATGGAGGCCCCCAGGAGCAGGGCGTGGACAGTGCTAGCTGGAGGGACCTCATTCCTGCAAACTGTGCTAGGAATCCACCTCTCCTCCCTACCCCACACCTCGCCAAACCAGGGCTGTCACATCCCACCTGGTTCCCTCCTGAGAAAACCCCGAAGTCCAGCTCCTCAGGAAGCAGATCTCTGAGGACGGAGAATGGCCTGGGTAGTGAGGAGCTCGGTGGGTCACTGTCTGGGGAAGAAAGAAACTAAGCATCGCAGAGAGAGAGAGACGGAGTTTCTTCAACTCGACTCTGTCCTCCCATGTTTACTTCCTCAGCCCCTTGCTTCTGGGAATGTACTCGCTGGTCTGGAAATGCCTCCTCTCTGTTGTTCCTTGAAAACAAAGAATGGAAACAGAAGAAAAAATCCTTTCATTACCTGGTACAGTGCTATACACAGACCCAAGACAGGGGAGATCAAAGCCCTGGCTTGTAGCAGGAATAAAGAGGGATTCATTGACCGTGCTGCAAGAAGGCAGGCTCACAGCAGACACTCCAACCTATGTGCCTTTTCTTTTCTTTGTTTTCAAAATATTCTAGTCAGGGGCAAAAAAAAAAATTTTTTTTTTAATTCAAGGAGAGGAAAAATCAGACTGAATGGATTCGAATGGTCTGAGAGCCACATCCATATTTTAGAAAGGAACCCTCAGGCACACTGTCCCTGCCCACACAAGCAGGGGAGCCTGGAAAAAGTGGCTGTAGACAGCAAGGGGAATTCCCAGAAGTGACCTGATCTTAAACTGCCCCAGGTGTCACTGAACCATTTTCAACTGTTTCGTCAGTCGTGAAAGGGGATTTGGACGAGACCCTGGCTAATCCATTCTGCACACCTCGGGTCTGGACGTGCGAGTTCTCTTCCAAGACCACCTAACCACCCACTCCTGACAGTTCGACCACCAAGAAGGTTTCGAGAAAGTCAATTCACTAGTCCTTTCTCTATGCAAACGTCTGTCTTACCTGAGGGTGCAAATACGCAAGGACAACACCCTATGAAAGGAGTGCGTACCCAACAAAGTGGACTCGAGGGACTGACGTCGTGACAGAACCGACCTTCCTCCCCCGAGTCCCGTGTCTACCCCAGATACGGACTCGGAGAAGAGACGTCCTGTGTCGGTGTCGAAGAGTCCATCCCCTGATCGGAGGTCTCTCGGACGGTGTAAGGGACTCTAGTAGACTCACACGTCCCCAGGGGCCCAAGAGGTTCTCAGCCCCCATCTGTGCCTGTGCTCTGGGCAGAGTCCCGTTTCTCTTGTCCTGGGGGAGTCTGTCCCTGGTCAGAGTGCTCGGCAGGCTTAGGGAAACCTGCATCCATTGGAGCAGGTTCCAGGGGGCTTGTAGCTTATAAGCAGCATAGATGGTCTGTTTGCTTGTGTGTGTGTGGTGTGGTATGTGATGTGTGTGCTATATGTGTGAGATGTGTGTGTGTGGTTTGTACAGGCTATGTGTGTGGGGGTATCCGTGTCCTGTGTGTGCTGTGTGGTGTGTATGATGTGGTATTGGTGTTTGTGTGAAGTGTGAGTGTGCTGTGGAGTGTGTATGTGTGGTGTGGTGTATGATGAGGTGTATGGTGTGGTGTGTGATACAGTATATAGTGTGTGTGGTGTGGTGTATGATGTGCATGGAGTGATGTGTGTCTGTATGTGGTGTGTGTGTGGTATGGTGTATGATGTACATACTGTGTGTGTATGGGGGGTGATATGGTAGATGCGGTGTGTGGGGGGGGTTTGATATGTATGCGGGGTGTGTGGTATGCACGTGTGGTGTGTGTGATGTGGTGTGTGGTATTTGTGCTGTATGTGTGAAGTTTATGTGTGCCTGTGTGTGATATTTGAGTGGTGTGGTATGTGATATGGTACATGAGGGGTGTCTGTGTGTGTGTGGTGTGGTTTGTGGTATGGTGCCTGCTGTGCATGTCTGTGGTGTACGTGCGTGGTGTGTGGGATGGCGGAGGGCAGGGGTCACTGCGGTGCGGGGTGGTCAGAAGCCTACTGAATGCGCTAGGACTTGCTGGTGCTCCTCGAAGAGGAGGAAGGGCAGAGCCCTGTTTGAGCCGCTCTGGGGAAGCCCACCAGCCCACGCTGGGCAGCCCGATGGAGGGCGGTGAGTGCTGGTCAGCAGGTAATGACCAGAGCCCGGACCGCTTCCCTGTGAATCACTGATGTGAGAGTCAGGACACACGTGAAGCTCCTGGCACAGAACTCCTAAGAGTCACCAGGAAAGCCTTAATGATGTTAACTGTGCCCTAAGAGATCCTTACCTTAGTATTGAAAGTATTATTGCAGTGAAGTATTTTATTCAGGCATGGAATAATCTATTCTTCCTGTCCTACAGGGATGCACAAATAACAAAACTCTGGTGCTTCCTTTTGGTTTGTGTAGGAAACCTATACAAACATTTTGCAAAATGCTCTCAAGTGAAAAATCACCTCACCACAGTTACCCATCCACCACTTACCCTCCAGGATACTTCCGTTCAGTTCAGCTCAGTCGCTCAGTCATGTCTGACTCTTTGTGACCCCATGAATCGCAGAACACCAGTCCTCCCTGTCCATCACCAACTCCCGGAGTTCACTCAGACTCACGTCCATCGAGTCAGTGATGCCATCCAGCCATCTCATCCTTGGTCGTCCCCTTCTCTTCCTGCCCCCAATCCCTCCCAGCATCAGAGTCTTTTCCAATGAGTCAAATCTTCGCATGAGGTGGCCAAAGTACTGGAGTTTCAGCTTTAGCATCATTCCTTCCAAAGAAATCCCAGGGCTGATCTCCTTCAGAATGGACTGGTTGGATCTCCTTGCAGTCCAAGGGACTCTCAAGAGTCTTCTCCAACACCACAGTTCAAAAGCATCAATTCTTTGGCGCTCAGCCTTCTTCACAGTCCAACTCTCACATCCATACATGACCAAAGGAAAAACCATAGCCTTGACTAGGCGGACCTTAGTCGGCAAAGTAATGTCTCTGCTTTGGAATATGCTATCTAGGTTGGTCATAACTTTTCTTCCAAGGAGTAAGCGTCTTCTAATTTCATGGCTGCAGTCACCATCTGCAGTGATTTTGGAGCCCCCCAAAATAAAGTCTGACACTCTTTCCACTGTTTCCCCATCTATTTCCCATGAAGTGATGGGACCGGATGCCATGATCTTCGTTTTCTGAATGTTGAGCTTTAAGCCAACTTTTTCGCTCTCCTCTTTCACTTTCATCAAGAGGCTTTTTAGCTCCTCTTCACTTTCTGCCATAAGGGTGGTGTCATCTGCATATCTAAGGTTATTGATATTTCTCCTGGCAATCTTGATTCCAGCTTGTGTTTCTTCCAGTCCAGTGTTTCTCATGATGTACTCTGCATATAAATTAAATAAGCAGGATGACAATATACAGCCTTGACGCACTCCTTTTCCTATTTGGAACCAGTCTGTTGTTCCATGTCCAGTTCTAACAGTTGCTTCCTTACCTGCATACAGATTTCTCAAGAGACAGGTCAGGTGGTCTGATAGTCCTTAACCTTTTCACACCCTAGTTTCTTCTTCTGTGAAACAGAGTTTGTGGTCTATAATCAATTCAATTAAAGTAAAGTGTCTACACTTGTGTGTACAGTGAGTACCTGATAAATGTTAGCCAGCCTCCCAAGCTGGTCTCCTGGGCAGATCCTCTGCTTTACTTGAGATGCTTGGTCTTGAGGGTCCAGGGTGAGTTGGCCTGGTTGACAGAAGATAACTGTGAAAGTGAGACTTGGAAAGTGACAAGTTCAAAAGGAAGAAGGGAGGGAGGAAGAGAGAAAAAGAGAAAGAAAAAAAGAAGGGACCAGCCAGGTCACTACAGGAGAGGTAACTAGACCATGCACGGGCCATGTAGCATGCTTCCATTTTCCTCTTCTATTTCCTCCCCAAGAAGAATTTCCAGACACACAGAAGTTGGAGCCAAATCCAACGACTTACTATGTTCTCTCTGCCTAGAAGTAGAGTTGAAAACCATGTACTATGACGGCCCACATTCAGATCTGCTTGCATGAACAGTATTTTCAGTTTATGAATCTTAACTCCAAAACAACACAGTGAAATTTTTTTACTGAGGTATAGTTGACTTTATTTTCTTGGGCTCCAAAATCACTGCAAATGGTGACTGCAGCCACGAAATTAAAAGATACTTGCTCTTTGGGAGAAAATCTATGACAAACCTAGACAGCATATTAACAAGCAGAGACATTACTTTGCCAACAAAGGTCCGTATAGTCGAAGCTGTGGTTTTTCCAATAGTCATGTATGGATATGAGAGTTGGACCATGAAGAAGGCTGAATACCAAAGAATTGATGCTTTTGAACTGTGGTGTTGAAGACTCTTGAGAGTGCCCTGGACTGCAAGGTCAAACCAGTCAATCCTAAAGGAAATCAATCCTGCATATTCATTGGAAGGGCTGATGCTGAAGCTGAAGCTCCAATACTTTGGCCACCTGATGAGAAGTCAACTCATTAGAAAAGACCCTGATGCTGGGAAAGATTGAGGGCAGGAGCAGAAAGGAATAACGAGAGGATGAGATGGTTGGATAGTATCACTAACTCAGGGGACATGAGTTTGAGCAAGCGCTGAGAGATGGTGATGGACAGGGAGGCCTGGGGTTCTGCAGTCCGTGGGGTTGCAAAGAGTCAGACAACAATAGTTGATTTCAATATTATATTAGTTTCAGGCATATCACATTGTGATTCAAAGTTTTTGTAGGTTGTACTCCATTTAAAGTTGTTATCAAATACTGATTATGTTCCCTGTGCTGTACAACATACACTTGCAGATTATTTATTTTGTTTCTTCCTTCCACAAATATGCACTGAATACTTGCAACATGCCAACCCCTGTCTGAGACATTTGGGATGTGTTAACAAACGAACAGCAAAGACTGCTGTCCATGTGGAGTTTATGAGCTGTGTATGCAGGGAGACAGACAGTGAGCAGTAAAAGCAGACAGAATGAGTGATTCATTTGTCTGGTTTGTTATAAAGTGACAAGTACTGTGGAAGGAGAGAAAGAAGGAGGAAGGGAGCCAGGGGGAAGGAAGAAGGACAGAAAGTAGATATAGGCAGCGGTCAGGGAGATCTAGGCCAGGCTGGGGAGAAGAAGGCTGGTTGTGACTGGAAATCGAGAGGTGACCTCTGAGCAAGGGCTTGAAGGAAGGGAGGGCCTGCAGGGGCAGTGTCCAGAGGGGGAGCATTCCAAAGGGAACAGGCAGCAGAGAGGCCCTCAGGGTGCAGTGCACTGGAGCATTCCCTGGAGGAGCTATGAGGCTGGATGCCCCTGGTGTTCACAGAGGAGGGCCTCTGCAGAGGGCCTCACAGGTCATCATTAGACAGGAGCCCCCCTGGGAATTGTTGCAGAGGTTTGAACAGAGGGGCAACATGACGTGACATACTGTAACAGAGTCACTGTGGCAGCTGGGCAGAGACCAGACCTTGCAGACAGAGGTGACAGCCAAGAGATCAGCTCGGAGGCTAGGGCAGGTGGGAGAGGATGGTGGCCCGGACCAGGGGGCAGACCAGGAATATGAAGCGGGTTGTCAGTGTCTCGTAAATTTTGAAGGTGGGGTCAGATGTTTCCTGAGAAGCAGATGTAGAGTGGGAGGGAAAGAAGAATTAACTAATAGAAGAATGCATGTGTGCGTGTATGCTCAGTTGTGTCCAGCTCTTTTGTGACCCCATGGACTGCAGCTCCCCTGGCTCCCATGTCCATGGGATTCTCCAGGCAAGAATGCTGGAGTGGGTTACCATTTCCTCCTCCAGGGGATCTTCCTGACCCAGAGGTTGAACTAGCATCTCTTGTGTCTCCCTCATTGAGCAAGGGGGATTCTTTTCCAACTGTGCCACCTGGGAAGTCCCTGTAGAAGAATGGGTGGGGTATGGACTGAGGTGGAGAACCTGGCAGGTAGAGGACTTGGGGAAGGGGGGGAGGAAAGGTAATACAGCAGAAGCTGGCTTTGATCACATCAGCCTCGGGATGTCTATTAGAAACTCCAGCCGATCATTGAGGAGGCAGGGCCACCGGGTCTTAGTGTTTGGAATCGAGAAGAACGCAGAGCTGGAACTATAAACTGACCTCATGTTTCAAGTAACAGTCTGGCGAAGACCCCAAAAGCACAGAAGAGGACCAAGGATGGATGGCATCCCTGAGTTTCCAACCCTACAGGACTGGGAAGGGAGGAACCAGAAGGAGAGACTGGGAGGACAGAGGAAAAGCAGGGCAGCCAGGTGGTGGAGAGGCCGGAGAAAGGAGACTGAAGGCAGAAAGGTCAGCCTTGAATCAAGTGCTTCCAAGGGTCCAGGTCAGAAGGGAACCAAGGACTCAGCAGCTCCTTTCTGCGGCTCAGAGCCAAAGGCCACTTTCATACTGTTGATCATCCTTCCCTGGGCTAGGCAAGTTCATCCCCAGGATTCACTCTTTGTTTCCATTAGGGAACTCCATCAAGTTTTATGTCCAGTGGGGTGAAAATAGAGGCTCAAGAGAGATTCTTCATTTAGCATTAAGCCCCAAGTTCAAAATGCCCCAGCCCAAGGTTATTACACAGAGATCGAAAAGGAACACCTCACAGCCATCACATCCCCAAGCAAAGTGGCAAGTTCACCACCCAATTCATAAGCAGAAAGCCTCCAGCCTTCGAGACCTGTTAAGGCGAGTTTGTTTCCATTTCTCAGAGTGAGTTTTATTGCTCTGCACCCTTATAAACTGTCGATGCACTGAGTACGTTCTATCAAAACCAAATAAAAGCATCCCTTAGTTGGGAGTAATCGAAAGGTACTGATGACGGAAAAGACAAAGGAAATATATTGCCCACAGTATCTTCCTGAAGCTCTGCAATGGCTCTGTTACTCCAGCCGAGGGGCCAGCATCTCCTCCACCTGCCAGAGGGCAAGTCCCTTCCTGTGTTGGAGTCTCAGCTGCCTCACCTATAAACTTGGGCTGATACTCCTCGCTGCCTACCTCTGCTTAAGGAACCTTGAGATAAAATGTGTAAGACCTGGCCTATGGTGGCTGATGAATATTAACCATAATTTTTTAACACCTAGAAATGCATGATCTAAGGAGCGTGCAGTCACTGTGTTTGTTTAGTTCTGGCTGTGCTGGGTCTTTGTGGCGTCACGGACTTGTTTCTCGGTGCAGTGAGCAGGGGCTACTCTAGCTGTGGGGGCAGGCGTCTCGCGGCAGCGGCTTCTGTTGCTGCAGAGCACAGGCCCTGTGGCTGTGCTTTCAGGTGCTCTGTAGCGTGCGGGCTCTTCCCAGATCGAGCTACTGTCTCCGGCATTGGCAGGCAGATTCTTTACCACTGAGCAACCAGGGAAGCCCTGAAGAATGACTATTATAATGGTGATCCTCTGATACTTCCTCAGAAGATCGATTCCACCAGAGGTCCTCATCGCCCCCAGCCCCTGGGAAATCCCCAAATCCAGTCCTGGCAGCACTGGCTCCACCCTCCCTGACCAAAACCCCCAGGGACTCTTCACAGGAGGGTCACCCAGGTGATGGCACCTGGCCTGCCAGGTGTGTGGGAGAGGCTGCTCTTGACCTTTTGTCCTCTGCACACAGGGAAGTAGGGCCCTTTGCAGGAGTTCCCATGGCTGCAGAGAGCTCCTGAATGCAGGGCTGGGTTGTGATTCAAATCCTGCTCCTGTGGTTTAAGAACTAACAGTTGCCATCTCACTGTGTACACAGGCTGACATCCTGCTCTTTGCCCCGAGGGACACGTCTCATGGGTGACTCTCTTTTTCAGGTGCCTTCTTGTTGGCCCTTGGCTCGGCTCCCACCCGCCTGACCGGGAGAGGCCCCAACCTCTCGGAAAAAAGCAAACAAACTCCACCCTCCAGATCCAACCCAAGCCAGCCAGCCTGGCTGGGTCCACCTGCCTGGCTCGCTCAGGAACAGGGCACCCCACCCACCTGCCCCAGGTGTTTAGAGAGGTGTTTCCTCCACCTCTCCATGGGGCACAGGTTTGTCACCGGGGTGAGACTATCAATATTCCAAACCCAGGTTGCACATTGGAAGGGTTTCTGGTAAGCTTTTACAATGGCATAACTGAAGTTCTGTGTTTTAAAAAATTGTTTTAATGTTTAAATGTGGTTGAACCTGTATTTTCCTATCATCATCAATGATAATGTGCATGCGTGCTAAGTCACTTCCGTTGTGTCTGACTCTTTGTGACTCCATGGACTGTAGCCCACCAGGCTCCTCTGCCCATGGAATTTTCTAGGCAAGAATACTGGAGTGGGTTATCATAATAATTGTTATTAATGAAAATAAAAGCTATTGACTGTCAAGCAATTAAAATGTGCCGACTCTGACTGAGGTGACTGGCACAAGTGTTATGCACTAATTTCACCATCTCCAGTGGAGTGGGTTTTCTCTCCCATTTCACAGACAAGGCAGTTAAGGCATCACAAAGAGGAAATACAATGGCAAACCCTGCGTCAGGATTCAGTCCTTGTTGTGGGACCCAAGGTGTCTCCCCTCCGCCCTCAGGTAATCTTCCCACACCCCTCCCAGCATCCAATCCACCCCCACCCTCACCCACAGAGGAAAAGCAGGGCAGCCAGGTGGTGGAGAGGCCGGAGAAAGGAGACTGAAGGCAGAAAGGTCAGCCTTGAATCAAGTGCTTCCAAGGGTCCAGGTCAGAAGGGAACCAAGGACTCAGCAGCTCCTTTCTGCGGCTCAGAGCCAAAGGCCGCTTTCATACTGTTGATCATCCTTCCCTGGGCTAGGCAAGTTCATCCCCAGGATTCACTCTTTGTTTCCATTAGGGGACTCCATCAAGTTTTATGTCCAGTGGGGTGAAAATAGAGGCTCAAGAGAGATTCTTCATTTAGCATTAAGCCCCAAGTTCAAAATGCCCCAGCCCAAGGTTATTACACAGAGATCGAAAAGGAACACCTCACAGCCATCACATCCCCAAGCAAAGCGGCAAGTTCACCACCCAATTCATAAGCAGAAAGCCTCCAGCCTTCGAGACCTGTTAAGGCGAGTTTGTTTCCATTTCTCAGAGTGAGTTTTATTGCTCTGCACCCTTATAAACTGTCGATGCACTGAGTACGTTCTATCAAAACCAAATAAAAGCATCCCTTAGTTGGGAGTAATCGAAAGGTACTGATGACGGAAAAGACAAAGGAAATATATTGCCCACAGTATCTTCCTGAAGCTCTGCAATGGCTCTGTTACTCCAGCCGAGGGGCCAGCATCTCCTCCACCTGCCAGAGGGCAAGTCCTTTCCTGTGTTGGAGTCTCAGCTGCCTCACCTATAAACTTGGGCTGATACTCCTCGCTGCCTACCTCTGCTTAAGGAACCTTGAGATAAAATGTGTAAGACCTGGCCTATGGTGGCTGATGAATATTAACCATAATTTTTTAACACCTAGAAATGCATGATCTAAGGAGCGTGCAGTCACTGTGTTTGTTTAGTTCTGGCTGTGCTGGGTCTTTGTGGCGTCACGGACTTGTTTCTCGGTGCAGTGAGCAGGGGCTACTCTAGCTGTGGGGGCAGGCGTCTCGCGGCAGCGGCTTCTGTTGCTGCAGAGCACAGGCCCTGTGGCTGTGCTTTCAGGTGCTCTGTAGCGTGCGGGCTCTTCCCAGATCGAGCTACTGTCTCCGGCATTGGCAGGCAGATTCTTTACCACTGAGCAACCAGGGAAGCCCTGAAGAATGACTATTATAATGGTGATCCTCTGATACTTCCTCAGAAGATCGATTCCACCAGAGGTCCTCATCGCCCCCAGCCCCTGGGAAATCCCCAAATCCAGTCCTGGCAGCACTGGCTCCACCCTCCCTGACCAAAACCCCCAGGGACTCTTCACAGGAGGGTCACCCAGGTGATGGCACCTGGCCTGCCAGGTGTGTGGGAGAGGCTGCTCTTGACCTTTTGTCCTCTGCACACAGGGAAGTAGGGCCCTTTGCAGGAGTTCCCATGGCTGCAGAGAGCTCCTGAATGCAGGGCTGGGTTGTGATTCAAATCCTGCTCCTGTGGTTTAAGAACTAACAGTTGCCATCTCACTGTGTACACAGGCTGACATCCTGCTCTTTGCCCCGAGGGACACGTCTCATGGGTGACTCTCTTTTTCAGGTGCCTTCTTGTTGGCCCTTGGCTCGGCTCCCACCCGCCTGACCGGGAGAGGCCCCAACCTCTCGGAAAAAAGCAAACAAACTCCACCCTCCAGATCCAACCCAAGCCAGCCAGCCTGGCTGGGTCCACCTGCCTGGCTCGCTCAGGAACAGGGCACCCCACCCACCTGCCCCAGGTGTTTAGAGAGGTGTTTCCTCCACCTCTCCATGGGGCACAGGTTTGTCACCGGGGTGAGACTATCAATATTCCAAACCCAGGTTGCACATTGGAAGGGTTTCTGGTAAGCTTTTACAATGGCATAACTGAAGTTCTGTGTTTTAAAAAATTGTTTTAATGTTTAAATGTGGTTGAACCTGTATTTTCCTATCATCATCAATGATAATGTGCATGCGTGCTAAGTCACTTCCGTTGTGTCTGACTCTTTGTGACTCCATGGACTGTAGCCCACCAGGCTCCTCTGCCCATGGAATTTTCTAGGCAAGAATACTGGAGTGGGTTATCATAATAATTGTTATTAATGAAAATAAAAGCTATTGACTGTCAAGCAATTAAAATGTGCCGACTCTGACTGAGGTGACTGGCACAAGTGTTATGCACTAATTTCACCATCTCCAGTGGAGTGGGTTTTCTCTCCCATTTCACAGACAAGGCAGTTAAGGCATCACAAAGAGGAAATACAATGGCAAACCCTGCGTCAGGATTCAGTCCTTGTTGTGGGACCCAAGGTGTCTCCCCTCCGCACTCAGGTAATCTTCCCACACCCCTCCCAGCATCCAATCCACCCCCACCCTCACCCAGGCAAAAACCCCTCTCACCTCACCCCCATCCTATCCCTCCCACCTGAATGAAAGAACTTGGTGAAAGAATCAGAACTTTTGGTTCTTGGTTGTTAAGCCATTTTATTAATACTTTTCCACATCGCGCCTCCTCTGCTTTATGAATCCTTCCTCAACAATTGCGGTAAGCCTTTCAGTTCTATTCTCAACGGCGGTTCAGATTCAACCCGAAGGTTTATTGTGTCGCTGGTCACTGCCTCATATAGCACCGATAGCACCGTCTTTTCCTTGAATTCCCTCTTCTCATACATTTTTTTCATTTGATTGATGTATTTCGTGAGTAAGATCTTTTTCAGAAGTAGCATAGGAAGAACACCACTCTCCTTGTTCCCTCCCATAGGAAGGAGAATCCTGGCACCACCCCAAAAGGTCCCAGGTCCAGCTTCTCCTCACTCAAAAAACCAGTACTCAAGTGAGGCAAATGAAGACAGAGAGGAAAGTTGCTTTCACTCAGAAAGATGGCAATTGTGGGAAATGGTGGACTCAATGACTCCCAAAAACCACCTCGGAAGATTCTGCTTGGCCATGACAGCTTTTAAAGAGAAACAGAAGTAATCTCAATTAGTCATTTAGATGAGGGGTCCGAGTCATTGCCACCCCCTACTAAAGCAGGCTTGTTGACATCTTGTGATCTTTCTTTTTTAAAACTTCTTTGTTGGAGGATAGCTGCTTTACAATGTGTTAGTTTCTACTGTATAGCAAAGTGAGTCAGCCACACGTAAACATAAATCCCCTCTTCCTTGGATTTCCTTCCCATTTAGGTCACTCTGATGCTGGGAGGGATTGGGGGCAGGAGAAGAATGGGACGACAGAGGTTGAGCTGCCTGGATGGCATCACCGACTCGATGGACATGAATGTGAGTGAACTCCGGGAGTTGGTGATGGACAGGGAGGCCTGGCTTGCTGCGATTCATGGGGTCGCAAAGAGTCGGACATGACTGGGTGACTGAACAGAACTGAACTGAACTAGGTCACCACGGAGCACTGAGGAGGGCTCCTTGTGACTCTACAATAGGTTCTCATTATTACCTATTTTATACATAGTAGTGTATATATGTCAATGCCAGTTTCCCTGGTGGCTCAAATGATAAGGAATCTGCCTGCAACGTGGGAAACTCAGGTTCGATCCCTGGGTTGGGAAGATTCCCTGCAGGAGGGCATGGCCACTCACTCCAGTGTTCTTGCCTGGAGAATCCCCACGGACAGAGGTGCTTGGTGGGCTAGAGTCCATGGGGTCACAAACAGTGGGACACAACTGAGTGACTAAGTACAAGCTTCCAATCCATTCCACTCCCCTCCCCTTCCTTGGTATCCATATGTTTGTTTGTGATCTTTCTTTAGATGCTCTCTTGTTCACCCAGTTTGTTCATGAGATTACTGAAGGGGAAGCTAGGGACAGAGATATGGTCATCTATTAACTACTTATTCTTCATTTCTACTTCCTTGATCTAAGGAAAGAACCAACAAGTCAGGCCAAGTATTGTGTGAGCAAAAGACTTGAAAGGTGTGCTTGGGCTAGAAACGAGTGGAGCATGGGGGTGACTGGTGTAAGTTTAATGTCAAGACAAAGGGAACTCCAGCAGATAGCTCTTTCCTGCCAAAAGCTGCTTACACTGGGACCACGCCCATTCTTCTCAGACTGGTGGTTCTGGGACACTCCCCTGCCAGTCAGACACACAGTTTAAACAATTTCCTCTTTATTGTTGAAATTTCTAAGTGTTCTTTTCAATAACTGCATCCAGAATGTGGTGAGGATCTTTGACCTGATGTCCTTAGCTCAAGAATCACTTGTTTTTTCAGTCTTTGCTTTTCCTCTATCACTTTGGTTCTCACGTCCTGGAAATTGTGTTATTGCTCCTTGTTCAGTTGCTCAGTTGTGTCCAACTCTTTGTGGCCACATGCACGCCAGGCTTCTCCGTCCTTCACCATCTCCCAGACTTTGCTCAAACTCATGTCCATTGAGCCGATGATGCCATCCAACCATCTCATCCTCTGTCACCCCCTTCTCCTCCTGCCCTCAATCTGTCCCAGCATCAGAGACTTTCCCTTCAGGGATCTCCTCACCAGGTGGCCAAGTTATTGGAACTTCAGCTTCAGCAACTCTTTCCAATGAATATTTAGGGTTGATTTGCTTTAGGATTGACTGGTTTGATCTCCTTGCGTCTTCTCTAGCACCACAGTTCAAAAGTATCAATTCTTTAGTGCTCAATTTGTGTTCTTATTGGTTTAATCACTCAGTTGTGTCCAACACTTTTCGACCCCATGAACTCTAGCCCTCCAGGCTCCTCTGTCCGTGGAATTTCCCAGGCAAGAATACTGGAATGGTTTGCCATTGCTTTCTCCAGGGAATCTTCCTGACCCAGGGACCAAGTCCAGGTCTCTTGCATTGCAGGTAGATTCTTTACCAACAGAGCCACCAGGGACACTCAGCTTGTGACATGAATAAAGGTCTCCTAGACGCCCTTCCCCATAAACCTATCCTTTCATGGTTCCCATCTCTTTATCTCTTTGCGCTGGGGCTGCAAATATTCCTTGACCTGCATTGAGCTTCTCATTTACACCTCAGATTTCAGCTCTATTCCTTCTGCCATTTGCTGTCTCTGTGAGTTCTTTTATTCTCCAAGAATTCTTTTTTGAGCTCCACTTGCTTTTTTTTTTTTTTTTACAGTAAGAGCTCTTATTTCTTTCTTAGAATAGCTCCTGAAATTTCCCTGAGGAAAAAGAGTCTTAGAATTCTATGTTAAGTTCTTCGTGGTGTCCCTTCAGCTGCTGATCTCCTCGTGTGTCTGGGAGCATCTCGTCTGCACATATTTGGGGGAAAAAAGTTAAGACTGACGTATCTTGGTAGCTAGTGCAGGTTCATTCTGGAGCCAGTTTAGTGGGGAGTCTTTGGAAAGAGGAGAGAATGGGATGGAAGCCAGGGGTCAGCTGACATACTTCCTCTTGGGGATGGTGTAGAGGCAGGAGGGGGCAGGTGGCAAGAGCTAAAAACCAGGGTGAAGGGGTGGCACCATTTTGATCTGCTGGTGGAGAGCAGGATTAGTCTGCAGGCCACAGGTGGATAGTCACTCTATGTCTGATGCGCTGGTGGGGTTTCTGAGATTTTAAACGAGCTATCCTGTAACTGCTCCTGGTTTGCCCACCCACCCTTCAGCCTCTCTCTGCTGGTGGAATCTTATTTGTGTCCCTGCAGTGTCAAGACAGGTGGCGCTAGTGGTAAAGAACCTGCCTCCCAAAGCAGAAGACCCCACGTAAGAGATGCAGGTTTGATCCCTGGGTCAGAGCTCCTGGAGGAGGAAACGGCCACCCACTCCACTATCCTTGCCTGGAGAATCCCATGGACAGAGGAGCCTGGTGGGCTAAAATCCACAGTGGTCGCACAGAGTCAGCCACGACTGAAGCGACTTAGCAAGTAGCAAGCAAGTGTGAAGACAAGGGACCAGAGGTGGGGGATGTGCGCGGGCATTCCACTGCTGCCTGCAGCCCTGCTCCCACCTTTGACTAAGGCCCTTACAGGGAAATGAAGCACTGCCTCCTGGTCCCCGCTGTCTGCTAAGGACCCTGCCAGGCCTGATGTCCCACGTCACCCAGCAGGCCACCCATGGGGGCAATGTGAGATGCAGCACCAGGGTGAGCTGCTTTTTGGAGACAAAGAGCCAGTCTGATTATTGGCCCCTTGGGGCCCTTTGCCTTCACCAGCCCTACCCTGATGTCTCACATGGGCGGCTGCACTCCAAGCTTGGGGGGAGGGCCCTCGGGAGGGGATTCTGTACCCTGAGCTTAAAGGAGAAGGTGGTTTCTGGGACCCACATTGCTTCCTTCTCCAGTGTGGGATGAAGCTGAGCTGATTTAAACTGGACCAGCCTGGGGCTCTGAGACTCCAAGTGGGCACTGACATCTCCTGGGAGGGGTTGGGGTGGATGATGGTGAGCCGTTCCCCACCCCCACAACAAGCTGACCCGCAATTTCTCCTGTCCTTTCTTCCTTAGTTTAATCCTTCACTCCCTCCCCTCTTCATGCTGTTACTTTTTTCCTCCCACAAAGTCATAAATCCACACAGAAGACAGTCCCATTCTCTAAACGGCCCCGTCAGAACAAATGCTTTCACAGGCACTCACTTGAATTTGTCTTCCTCCAGCCTTCCACCAGGAAAGAGACGCGATTACGACTTTCACAGAGTGACTGAAATAAAGACGACACATAAAAGAAGATGTCTGAGTCGGTGTGTGGCTGGCAACCCACTTCTGATCTCACCACTCAAGTACTCAGCCTGCATTGGCATGAATCTTAATTCACTATGATCACATGAAAGTCACTGAACCTGAGGGAGCTGTGAGCGCCAGGATGCCGAACGTGGGGAAGATTCCACTCTCACCTGCTGATCAAAACCACATGGGTCTCGGTCCCTGGAATGAGAAATGGAACCCGTTCCTAGTGCAACTGGAAAGACAGTGACAGAGGTGGAGAGAGGGCATCTCAACTGTGCGCTGGAGCCCAGTATCAGGAAGGATGATGATGTAGATGAGAGACCCCCCCCCCGCCCCGACCAAATCCCAGATACACCCAGCCAAAGGAGCAGAGCCTTTAAATACAAGACAACATTTTCAGGGAAGGTAAAGGAACTCTCCAACACCACGGTTCAAAAGCATCAATTCTTTGGCACTCAGCCTTCTTCACAGTCCAACTCTCACATCCATACATGACCAAAGGAAAAACCATAGCCTTGACTAAACAGACCTTAGTCGGCAAAGTAATGTCTCTGCTTTTGAATATGCTATCTAGGTTGGTCATAACCTTCCTTCCAAGGAGTAAGCGTCTTTTAATGTCATGGCTGCAGTCACCATCTGCAGTGATTTTGGGGGGCTCCCAAAATAAAGTCTGACACTGTTTCCACTGTTTCCCCATCTATTTCCCATGGAGTGATGGGACCATATGNGACAATATACAGCCTTGATGTACTCCTTTTCCTATTTGGAACCAGTCTGTTGTTCCATGTCCAGTTCTAACTGTTGCTTCCTGACCTGCATACAGATTTCTCAAGAGGCAGGTCAGGTGGTCTGGTAGTCCCATCTCTTTCAGAATTTTCCACAGTTTATTGTGATCCACAAGGTCAAAGGCTTTAGCATAGTCAATAAAGCAGAAATAGATGTTTTCCTTGAACTCTCTTGCTTTTTCCATGATCCAGCGGATGTTGGCAATTTGATCTCTGGTTCCTCTGCCTTTTCTAAAACCAGCTTGAACATCAGGGAGTTCACGGTTCACGTACTGCTGAATCCTGGCTTGGAAAATTTTGAGCATTACTTTACTAGCATGTGAGATGAGTGAAATTGTGCGGTAATTTGAGCATTCTTTTGCATTGCCTTTCTTAGGGATTGGAAGAAAACTGACCTTTTCCAGTCCTGTGGCCACTGGTGAGTTTTCCAAATTGCTGGCATATTGAGTGCAGCACTTTCACAGCATCATCTTTCAGGATTTGAAACAGCTCAACTGGAATTCCATCGCTTCCACTAGCTTTGTTCATAGTGATGCTTTCTAAGGCCCACTTGACTTCACATTCCAAGATGTCTGGCTCTAGATTAGTGATCACATCATCATGATTATCAGGGTGCAAGGAGATCCAACCAGTCCATTCTGAAGGAGATCAACCCTGGGATTTCTTTGGAAGGAATGATGCTAAAGCTGAAACTCCAGTACTTTGGCCACCTCATGAGAAGACTTGACTCATTGGAAAAGACTCTGATGCTGGGAAGTATTGGGGGCAGGAGGAGAAGGGGACGACCGAGGATGAGATGGCTGGACGGCATTACGGACTCGATGGACGTGAGTCTGGGTGAACTCCGGGAGATGGTGATGAACAGGGAGGCCTGGCGTGCTGCGATTCATGGGGTCGCAAAGAGTCGGACATGACTGAGCTACTGAACTGAACTGAACTGAAAGGAACTCTCTTGAGTGACTACTGCATAGTGAGAACTTCTACAAGTGTTAGTTTCAATAACTCTCATAGTAAGTCATAGTAAGATACACACCTCAGTGGAAGGAATCACTATTCCATTGTTTATCTACACAATATTTTCCTTGTCCATTCATCTGTCAGTGGACAATCATCTTTCCATGTCGTGGCTATTGTAAATAGTGCTGCAATCGTGCTATTGTAAACAGTACTCCAGAAACACTCAGGGTGTTTCTCAGGGTTCATGCCCAGGTATGGGATTGCTGGATCATACGGTAGGTCTATTTTGTTTCATAAGGAACTTCCATATGCTCCTCCATGGTGACTGTGTCAATTTTCAGCCCCACTAACAGTGCAGGAGGGCTCCCTTTTCTCTACACCATCTCCAGTATTTATCATTTGTAGATTTTTATGATGATGGCCATGCTGTCTGGTCTGGAGAACCCCATGGACAAAGGAGCCTGGCGGGCTGGAGTCCATCAGGTTGCAAAGAGTCAGACAAGACTGCAGAGCCTGAGCATGCACACACTCATCCCGACCATTAGGACAGATGAACCTAGTTCCATGGCAGGAAAAGAGATGCAGATGTAGAGAATGGATATGTGGACATGGGGGGTGGGGGCGGTGGCGGGGAATGAATTGAAAGTTTGGGTTTGACATTAGATATACTCTACCATGTGCAAAATAGATAGTCATCGGGAAACTGATAGCACAGGTAGCTCAGCTCAGTGCACTGTGATGACTTAGATGAGTGGGGTGGGGGGATGGTGGGAGGGAGGTTCAAGAGGGAGAGGATATATGTACGTGTATGTGCTCACTCACTCAGTCGTAGCCAACTCTTTGCAACTCCATGGACAGTAGCCCACCAGGCTCCTCTGTCCATAGAATTTTCCAGGCAAGAATACTGGAGTGGGTTGCCATTTCCTTCTCCAGGGATGTATATGTGTATATATATATATATATGTGTGTGTGTGTGTGTACATATAACAGATTCACTTTGTTGTACAGCAGAAACTAACACAAAAAGCAACTATATTTCAATAAAAATAAAGTGAACAATTCAGTGGCCAAAAAACCACTCTTTCATGCCACTAGTTAAACCACTAGTTTCTAGTCATGCCACTAGAAAAAAATGCTAGTTAAACCGTGATATGATACTTTCTTATCATTTAGGTTTTGAGTTTCATGCCTATAAAAGAAGTTTTCAGCCCAATTTACGTTTTCTCATATAAACATAAAATATAGGTGAAATAAGCTGATAAGTTATTCTTAAAATTTTTCACTCCAACCAACTCTTGAATCCTTTTTGGACTCACAGTCATCAATGTCTATTCTTTTCCTACAGTATCATTCTCTGGGCCCTTAAGGTATGAGGCGATGCCGTTTCCTAAGAGTGGTGTATCAGTTTCCTGTCGTGCTATAACAAATAACCACAGACTTGGTGGCTTAAGATAGCATGAATTTGGGAGTTCCCTGGCATCCCAGTGGTTAAGACCGCCTTCCAATGCAGGGAGCATGGCCCCAATCCCTGATCCAGGAACTAAGATCCCACATGGCTCAGGGCCACAAAAGCCAAACATAAGAAAAAACAGCAGAAGCAATATTGTAACAAAGTCAATAAAAACAGGATGAATTTTATTATCTTACACGTGCCAAGGTCAGAGTCTGACTTGGGTCTCCGTGGGCTCATCTCAAGGTGCCAGCAGTGCTATTCTCCCCCTCGGGACCTATAGGGGAGAGTCTGTTTCCTTATCTTTACAAACTGCTCGGGTCACCTGCATCCCTTGGCTCGGTCCCCCACCCCCATCCCCAAACTGGCAACACTGCACCTTTCTAACAGTTCTGTAATCACCACTACCTCCCACAGCTGGGAAAGGCTGTCTGATTTGAAGGATGCAGTGATTAGACAGGCCCCGCTGGCTAATCCAGGCTGCTCCCCCAAGCCTAAGGGACATAATTTAACACCACTTGCAAAATTCCTTCTGCCATATAAAGCAACTTATTGGCAGGTTCTGGGGACAAGGATGTGGGCATTTTTAGGGCATTTTCCTTAGCCTGCCACCACAGTGCTCCCCTACCATGGTAGCCACCTTTCTACAAGCATTTTTGCTGGGCTTTCTGGATATTATCTGAATATCAACAGAAAGTTTTGGACAATCCAAGACTCATACAGCTTTCTCAAATAATCTTTAAGTGGTTTGGCAACTGAAATGGCAAGGACAATGGTTACCACTCATGATGTGAGTCTTTGTTGTTCAGTTGCTAAGTCATGTCCTACTCTTTGGGACCCTGTGGACTGCAGCAAGCCAGGCTTCCCTGTCCTTTACTACCTCCTGGAGTTTAGTCAAACTCATGTCCATTGAATTAGCGATGCTATCCAACTATCTCATCCTCTGTCATCCCCTTCTCCTTTTGCTTTCGATCTTTCCCAGCATCAGGGTTCTTCCCAATGATTTGGCTCTTCACATCAGGTGGCCAAAATATTGGATCTTCAGCGTCAGCATGAGTCCTTCCAATGAATATTCACAGTTGATTTCTTTTAGGATTAACTAGTTTGATCTCCTTGCTGTCCAAGGCACTCTACAAGAGTCTTCTCCAGCACCACAGTTCAAAAGCATCAATTCTTTGGCACTCTGCCAACTCTCACATCCATATATGAAAACTGGAAAAATCATAGCTTTGATTATACTCGGCTTTGTCAGCAATGGCGATGTCTCTGCTTTTTAACATGCTGTCTAAGTTTGTCCTATCTTTTCTCCTAAGGAGCAGGTGTCTTTTAATTTCATGCCTGTAGTCACTGTCCCCAGTGATTTTGGAGCCCAACATAAAATCTGCCATTGTTTCCACTTTTTCTCCCATCTATTTGCCATGAAGTGATGGGACAGGATGCCATGATCTTCATTTTTCTAATGATGAGTTTTAAGCCAGCTTTTTCACTCTACTCTTTCACTCCTTAGTTCCTCTTAACTTTCCGTTGTTAAGAGTCGTATCATCAGCATATATGAGGTTGTTATTTTTCCTGGCAATCTTGATTCTAGCTTGTGATTCATCCAGCGGGAATCACAACCAAATGTATGCCTTCTCAGGTGACTAACACCTGAGTCCTGGCTTTGGAGCAGTTAAAAGGTGAGCAAACAGAATTGAGGGAGCCTACTAAAGCCAGCAAAACCATTCTGATACATGACCTCAGGGGATGCCATTCATCCTGACTGTGTGAAAACATGCCCCTGAAGGAGGGTGTTTCCTTAGAAACTAAGGCTCAGAGAGTGAAAGACAGTTGCCTGGGGATGTTCTAATGGTCCTTGGCAGAAGTTGATCCCAGGTCTCTGGGCTCAGAGCCTTTGTGCTTCCTTTGGCTGTTACCTCTGCACTCATATTCAAAGGGCAGGGCTGGCGGTGGAAAAACACTTGGAAACCTCTGCGAGTCTGGCAGACTACCTCTCTAGGTGGAACCCAACTGATGTAATACAATACTGATGAGCCTTATTTACCCAAGCAATGTATTCCTAAAGGCATGCTTGGCTTTTTGTAAAGGGAGACCTATTTTAAATGTCTAAAGGGAGATTGCTGTGAGGAAGTGGATGTGAGCCCCCACTTCCGGTCTCTCCCAGAGGGAACAGGACTAATGTGCCTGCTTAGTCATTTTAAGAAGACAGTGTATGAAATAATGCCATTTGCAGCAGCATGGATGGCCCTAGAGACTTTCATACTAAGGGAAGTAAGTCAGACAGAGAAAGACAAATACCATGTGATATGACTTCCATGTGGAATCTAAAATACCACATCAATAAACACATCTACCAAACAGACTCACAGACAGAGAGAACAGATTTGTGGTTGGCAAGGGGGAGGAAGGCTGAGGGGCAGGGATCGGGAGTTCGGGATTAGCAGATGCAAACTATTATAGCATGGATAAATAACAAAGTGCTACTGTATCGCACAGGGGACCGTATTCAGTATCCTGTGATAAACCATAATGGAAAATAATATGAAAAAGAATATATGTATGCATAACTGAATCAGGCTTCCCTGGTGGCTCAGTTGGTAAATAATCTGCCTGCAATGCAGGAGATCCAGGTTTGATCCCTCGGTGTTGAAGATCCTCTGGAGAAGGAAATGGTAACCCATTCTAGTATCCTCGTCTGGAAAATCCCATGGACAGAAGAGCCTGGCGGGCTGCTGTCTATGGAGTTGCAAAGAGTCGGACATGACTTAGTGACTAAACCATGAAAACTGAATCACTTTGCTGTATAGCAGAAATTAACACATTATAAATCAACTACTCTTCAATAAAATAAAAAAATAAAAAGCAACATGGTTTAGGAAAAAGAACATAGTCTTGGGCAGTTGATGGACCAGGTTCAAATGGGTTGGCCATTTACTCACTGTGATCTCAGGCTGACCTTGAACTCTGCCTCAGTGCACGCCTCCATGGCCTGGGTATGGGATGCCCACCTCGGACCACAGTCGGAGGGTGCAAATCAGAGGAAAGAGCAGCCAGAGCATGAGGGAGCTCAGTGCTCCCGTCTCTCAATGTCCTCTCATACAGGGGGACATGCGTCACCCCCAGCTCCCACCATTTGAGGATCAAGGTGAGATGGGTTTGTGTCTCTGCTCTGAAAACTGAGGCGCACCAGCCACGGGCAGAGAGGAGGAATTATCATGAAGATGCCTGTACACTGTTAGAGTCCTACTACGAGCCCTGTCATCCTTCTTCCCAGTGCTGTGCAGATTTCCCTTCTCAACACTAGACGCAGCCTCTCCCTCTCCATGCCCAGTGTCTCCATCCTCATGGAGTGAGCTGGTGACCTCCAGATTGTTCTCCCTGTCTCCAGACTCACCGCCTCCAACTCTCCTCCATCCAGAAGCTGCAGCAGTTTCTCCAAAAAGGAGGTGCATTTAAAGTCTCTCTCCTGCTGTGGCCTCTGATGGGAGGGGCTGTCCAGTCTTATAGGCCCATCTAGCTCTGGCTGTAACTTGGCATTGACACAGAGGTACACTCAACATACACCTGTTAAGTGATTGACGGGGAGATGTGGCCACTGTCAGCAGGCTCTCCCTGCCGGTGCTCCTCTGGAGATCCTCAGTTCAACCATCCTGTGATCTGCAGAAAATCCACATTAAATAGGAGACCCAAGCCTCGTGATGAAGACCACAGGAGCTGAAATTGGGACTCAGATTTCAAATCTGTGCCTTGGTTCTCATCTGTAAACTGGGAATGCTAGTGTTGCCTGATGATAGGGTTACAATTAGGATTGTCTATTTCACTGAGGACACTGCCTGGCACATTCCCCACCAATCCATATTATTTTGAAACAATTCTCATTTCATTTGTAAACACTACAGAATAATGGGCTGCCGTCTATGGGGTCACATAGAGTCGGACACGACTGAAGCGACTTAGCAGCAGCAGCAGAGAACGCTTACACACAGAGAGACACATATACACTTGATGCTATTATTACATCTAAAATGTTAAGAATAATTCCACAACATCCTCCAACTAGTGTTCAAATTTCCCTAATTTGTCTCATAAGTAACTTTTTCAATGTGTTCATATCAGGATCCAAATAATGTCCCTAAATTGTAATTTGTTGATAAGGGTCTTGGCACTCTTGTGATCTAGAGCAGGGTTGGCAGACTTTGTCTTTAAAGGGTTGGTGGTGGTTTAGTTGCTAAGTTGTTTCCAATTCTTGTGACCCAGTGGACTGTAGCTCACCAGGCTCCTCTGTCCATGGGATTTCCCAGGCAAGAATACTGGAGTGGGGGTTGTCATTTCCTTCCCCAGGGGATCTTCCCAAGCCAGGGATAGAATCCATGTCTCTGCACTGCAGGCAGATACTTTACCCACTAAGCCACCAGAGCAGCCCCCTATAAAGGCTGCTGCTGCTGCTGCTGCTAAGTCGCTTCAGTCGTGTCCGACTCTGTGCGACCCCATAGACGGCAGCCCACCAGGCTCCCCCATCCCTGGGATTCTCCAGGCAAGAACACTGGAGTGGGTTGC
>SJYX01018092.1:160921-180355 GCA_006410675.1 Oreotragus oreotragus
AGGCTCCTCTGTCCATGGGATTTCCCAGGCAAGAATACTGGAGTGGGGGTTGTCATTTCCTTCCCCAGGGGATCTTCCCAAGCCAGGGATAGAATCCATGTCTCTGCACTGCAGGCAGATACTTTACCCACTAAGCCACCAGAGCAGCCCCCTATAAAGGCTGCTGCTGCTGCTGCTGCTAAGTCGCTTCAGTCGTGTCCGACTCTGTGCGACCCCATAGACGGCAGCCCACCAGGCTCCCCCATCCCTGGGATTCTCCAGGCAAGAACACTGGAGTGGGTTGCCATTGACTTCTCCAATGCATGAAGGTGAAAAGTGAAAGTGAAGTCACTCAGTCGTGTCAGACTCCTAGAAACCCCATGGGCTGCAGCCCACCAGGCTCCCCCGTCCCTGGGATTCTCCAGGCAAGAGCACTGGAGTGGGGTGCCATTGCCTGCTCCCCCTATAAAGGTTAGGTAGTAAATATTTTAGGCCTTAAGGACTATATGGTCTCTGTTGCAAGTACTTCAGTAAATAGGTGTGGCTGTGTTTCAACAAAGTTTTATTCATAAAAACAGGCAGCAGGCCAGATCCGGCCCCCAGGATGTGGTTGGCCAACCTATGGTTTAGAGACTTGATCAGATTCAGGTTTGATTTTTTTGGCAAGAACATCTCACAGGTAGCACTGTGACCTCCCATCAGGAGGCAGAGGATGCTGTGTGGTGTTATCAGCTGTGTATGTTCAATGCCTAGATCCATTTCATTAGAGGCTGGGACTTCCCTGATGGTCCAGTGATTCAGAATCTGCCTTGCAATTCAGGGGACACAGGCTCAGTCCCTATTCAGGGAACGAAGGTCCCACATGCTATGGGGGAACCAAGCCTGAGCACCACAACTTCCGAGCCAGAGCACTCCGGAGCCCGGACACCACAAACAAAGTTTTATTCATAAAAACAGGCAGCAGGCCAGATCCGGCCCCCAGGATGCGGTTGGCCAACCTATGGTTTAGAGACTTGATCAGATTCAGGTTTGATTTTTTTGGCAAGGACATCTCACAGGTAGCACTGTGACCTCCCATCAGGAGGCAGAGGATGCTGTGTGGTGTTATCAGCTGTGCATGTTCAATGCCTAGATCCATTATTTCATTAGAGGCTGGGACTTCCCTGATGGTCCAGTGATTCAGAATCTGCCTTGCAATGCAGGGGACACAGGCTCAGTCCCTATTCAGGGAACGAAGGTCCCACATGCTATGGGGGGAACCAAGCCTGAGCACCACAACTTCCGCGCCAGAGCACTCCGGAGCCCGGACACCACAGCGAGAGAGTCCTCCCATTGCAAGGAGAGATCCCACATGGTACAACGAAGACTTGACCAACCAAATACAAAAATAATAAGATATTTTTTAAATTCATTAGGGGCTGCAAAATGGCAAGTCTAATTCCATCATCCTGCATTTATTAGCTGTAATACTTCTATAAAGAGAAATTCCCCTTCACCAGCTATTTGGTTCTACTAAGGCATGGTTTGTACAAGAAAGGGAAGATAACAAATCCTTGATTCTTCGCCTTTCTCTGCCAGTTTTTAAAAATAATTAGTTAGGCCCCTTAGCATTCTTCAAAGATAATCGATGTACTTTGTAAAAGAACATCCTGAACGAATAGGTTTCAACATAATTGAAATGTTCCGAGCCATTGAAATGACTCCTTCTAATGATCTTTAAATGGTTGCACCTCTGTCCTGGCTCTTGACAGGACCTCAGGAACCTTTGATAAACATCCTCACTCTCTGGTATGATGAGGTATCCCAGGGGCATTTTGTTGGGTTTCTGCTCCAGGCCTGAAATCGGCCTTCTCCAAAGAGGCCTGGAGTAGAGGGAAATAATATTTAGAAACCTTAATTCAGGCACTAGGGATGCTCACTTTTTCTAGGTTTTTTCACTCAACACAGCAAGAAATTGTTTTTTTTTAATATGAAAGACCCCTGGGTGCATACTGAAATTTCCAAATCAATTCAGGACAATGGGGGAACTGAGACTCTTCAATCTGATTTGTAAATCTCATTTCTCCCAGGTTCAAATTCCAGATTCACTAGGAAGCTTTGAAAACTAGCAATTCAGGAGCCATGCCCCAAACCAACTGAATGGGAACATCTAGGGAAGAGTCACCTGCAGGATCCCTGGGTGATTCTAGTGAAAAGTCAGGCTTGATGGAGAGGTGGATGGAGAACCCAGCTGTGGATGGAGAATGCTGCCCAGGGGCTGGGTAGGATAAGGCTGGAGACTGTCCACCAGGGCACAGCCTGTCCACGTGTGGATGGGGACTTGAAAGTGAGGAGTGAAGGAGAGGGTGGAAGTTGGGATGGGAGTGCAGGCAGCATTTTCAGAGGGCAGGAGATTAGGAGCACTAGCCGCAGAGGGGCAGGATCAGGGCAGGTTTAAAAAAAAGAGAGAAGAGAAGCGTTTAACCTAAATGTTCAGATGTTGCCTAGAAGGCACCTGGAGGCAGGTGGGAAATGAAGCTGCAGGAGAATGAAGAGATCAATGGACCAGCTTCTTCTGGCTACAGTGGCGGGGATCCCCTCCTGCTAAGTCTGGGGAGGCCAGGCATCACTAGGATATTGGGACTGGCTCCTGGGTCTAGTCTGCAAACTTAAGGACCAGCTCTTATTTTGCCTTTTCCTCCCCATTGTTGACACAGTGCCTGGTACAAAGGACTCTTTTTATGTTGAAAATGATTTAAGATGCAAACATAAAAACCAAAAAGATTCTGCAAAGCAGCAGTTCTCAGGGTGTAGACTGACCCTTTCAGAAGGTCCTTTAGCTCCAAACATTTTTTTATAATACAAAAATGTTATTTGCCTTGTTCACACTCATTCTCTCCTGCCTGTTGGACAGAATTTTCCAGCAGCTTCCTGATAGATTGAATATAGATACAGATATCACAATCCAGCTGCCTTCTATTAAGCCAGAGAGAGATTTGCAAAAGTGCAAAAATAATGTGATTCTTCTCATCTTTTGAAAAGTAAAGTTAGTTTTTATTAAAATGTAATTGATGTTGCTGTGTAGTGGGTTTGTTATAGCTATTTTACATGAATTACTACATACTGTTAAAATTTCTTACTTCTAGTTCCTAATTTGCTGACTGTAAATAAAAGCTCTTTGGGGTCAATTTTTAAGAGGGACCTTAAACCAAAAACTCAGAACTGCTGGTGTCAAAGGAACTCGGAGCCAGTGTATAAGCCAAGGAACATCAACACACATATCAATGACAACCTTTCTGGCCAAACACCTTGTATCCCCGGAAAGAATCCCTGGTGAACAATGTGGGCTGGGATGTGAGACCCTATCTCATCTCCTGCTGTCCAGGGGCATGGCAAGGAGGGAAGGACCATCTCACTGCAGGGCTTTGATGCTCCTGAGTGGGCCAAGAAAGAGTGTGGCCGAGAGTGGAGGTGATCAGGCTGGAGGGAGGAACGGGAGGAGAGGAGAGGGGAGAAGAAGGGTGAGAAGGAGTGGAAGAGGAGAGGGGCGAGCTATGAGTACAGTAAGGGAACACAGGCCAGTCTGAAGAGGATGTGGGGCTGTCCTCAAGGAGTGAGGGGTCACCTCCTCCCTTCCCACTCTATTGTTCATCCACAGAGAAGTGGTTTCTTCCTTGGAGAAGCCCTTCACTCAGACAGTCAGTTCAGTCGCTTAGTTGTGTCTGACTCTTTGCAATCCTACGGACTGCAGCATGCCAGTCTTCCCTGTCCATCACCAACTCCCAGAGCATGCCCAAACTCATGTCCATCAAGATGGTGATGCCATCCAACCATGTTATCCTCTGTCATTCCCTTCTCCTCTTGCCTTCAATCTTTCCCAGCATCAGGGTCTTTTCTAAGGAGTCAGTTCTTCTCATCAGGTGGCCAAAATATTGGAGTTTCAGCTTCAGCATCAGTCCTTCCAATGAATATTCAGGACTGATTTCCTTTAGGATTAATTGGTTTGATATTCTTTCAGTCAGGGGACTGTCAAGAGTCTTCTCCAACACCACATTTCAAAAGCATCAGTTCTTCAGTGCTCAGCTTTCTTTATGGTTAAACTTTCACATTCATATATGATTACTAGAAAAATCATAGCTTTGACTAGACAGACCTTTGTTGGCAAAGTAATGTCTCTGCTTTTTAATATGCTGTCTAGGTTGATCATAGCTTTTCTTCTAAAGAGCAAGCGTCTTTTAATTTTATGGGTGAAGTCACCATCTGCAGTGATTTTGGAGCCCAAGAAAATAAAGTCTCTCACTGTTTCCATTGTTTCCCCACCTATTTGCCATGCAGTGATGGAACCAAATGCCATGATCTTATTTTTTTGAATGTTGAGTTTTAAACCAACTTTTTCACTCTCCTCTTTCACCTTCATCAAGAGGTTCTTTAGTTCCTCTTCACTTTCTGCCATAAGGATGGTGTTATCTGCATATCTGATATTGATATTTCTTGAAGCCCTTCAAGGATGCTGTAAAAGAAACCCAAAGCCACCCTATGGGAGGACTGCCACATATGATTTCAGTTAAAACACCGNAAAATAAAGTCTCTCACTGTTTCCATTGTTTCCCCACCTATTTGCCATGCAGTGATGGAACCAAATGCCATGATCTTATTTTTTTGAATGTTGAGTTTTAAACCAACTTTTTCACTCTCCTCTTTCACCTTCATCAAGAGGTTCTTTAGTTCCTCTTCACTTTCTGCCATAAGGATGGTGTTATCTGCATATCTGATATTGATATTTCTTGAAGCCCTTCAAGGATGCTGTAAAAGAAACCCAAAGCCACCCTATGGGAGGACTGCCACATATGATTTCAGTTAAAACACCGGGAAGTAAAATGATTGTTTCCCACATCCAGCCAGCACCATAGTTCTGAGCAGGGATCAAGAATTCTAAGACCATTCATAAAAACAGATGCCACCAAGGGGACAGTCATCAGATGCCGTCACTTCTGTCTGCATTATTTTCTGATGCGGCAGCTCTGCCCTCCATTAAAACTGCCTGAGGTCCTCTGTGACTATATTTTACTGCATCTGTTTACCCACAAACCTAAACAAGCCCTCTTAAAATGAAAAGCTCATGAATACTCATATCAGATGGAGTCAGGAGTTTCCTGAAGGACAAACCTTAATTAGACTCGGTTTTTAAAAACTTCTCCTGGGCTGTTTAATTATTAGAGCAAATGTCTCTTATGTTGAACTTCTGTCACGTAGCCCGTGTGTCAATGTCCTTAATAAATTTCATGGGTTTTTTTTTTACAAGGTTGCAGTCTTCAGAGAGCTGTCTCGATGTCTTTTTGAACCCCTCAAGACTGGACACTGAGGAGTATAAATAATCATTTAAAAAAATTACATTTCTCCAACCTTGAATTTGAAATGTGAATATATGAATATAATAGCTCTGGAATCACTATGCAGATTTATGAGGAATATAAACTTAGGTTATATCCCAGGACCCAACCAGGCCTTTTTTTGTGTGGTCAGGGATTTGTTAAAGTTGGGATATAGTTTGGGAAAAGTATGATTTATAGTTAAAGTCATCTGAAAATTAATACAGCTGAAGATCTCTGACATAAGGGTCCCTTGCAGAGCTAGACATGATTCTAAAATTGAGAAGATAGGAGTAAAAATCAAATCTTGAGTAGCAGTAACTGGAAATTGCAGGGAGGAGGGAAGATTCCTCCAACCTCCCTACTGTTTGAAGATGGGCTTGTTTTTTTAAAAAAACAGCCAACATAATTCAGCTGGAGGAGGTAGAAAGCATTGTCTACTCCCCGTTTCAGTAGAAATCAATGGACTTCAGCTCGTGTAATTGTCCCTCCTGCGTTTAATATTTAAAATAAAATCACTCTGATCGCTTGCATTACTGAATGCATTTCTGGGTCTGCCTTGGTGTCTGTGGCTAAACAAGCATTAATTAGACCATCCGCGGAGAGCTTGGGGGAAGCGGGAACGGGAGGGATGGAGGCAGAGCTGTAAATTCAATGGCCCTGATGATGACTGCAACTTGCCCGATGGAGTGAGGAGTCCTGGGGCAAGTGAAGTACAGCTCCTAGCAGCATCCTATCTGCATTACGGTCGAGCAAGGGGCAGAGAAGCCCAGGCTCAAAGCCAGCTGCGGACGCCACCTCCCAGACGAAACGCTGGGCGCAGAAGGAGATNGGGTTTCAGTCAAGACCTCCGGGTGGATGACTGTGGCCATCAAGTACTAGGGCATCTGCAATTTTTTACTTAGGCTGTTTTAAAGCAGGAAATTCAGAGTCAGTCCCTACCCTCAGTAGAGGTTCGTTATTTCATATCAGATTTAGTGGGGGATCAACCTGTTTCTAGTATCTACTATTTCTAATCAGTAAAATCATACAGAATAATTCTGCTCATACACAATTTGAATTATTTCACTGTCTTGCTATAGCACATCCTTTCAAAATCCAGGATCATCTCTTTATCTCGCAGAGTCTTCCACCAGCTGATTCCACGTAGCTCTGTGTACTCCTTTCCCAATGCCAGCCAATGAGGCCTTGGACGAGAAGGGCGGGAAGGCCCAGTCAACCTAGATCAGACTCATGCAAACTTCACTAACCACGTTTGACCCATTTCTTCTCTATCTCAGAAAATACTTAGGCTTATATCCAGATGGAAAACAATTAGAAGGTAATAATAACAGTGAACATCTGTTTATTCTTGTCTGAAAAATCCCATGGACAGAGGATCCTGGTGGGCACGGTCCATTCACAGCTGAGTGAATAAGCACAGACAACTAGGTACAATGTCAGCTACTGTACAAACAGCAGCATCTCGCTTACTTCTCACACGCCATGCAGTAGGAAACAGTACTTTTCTCACCCACCAGAAAATGAAACTGAAGCTGAGAAACACTACATAGCTCGCTCGAGGCTGTATCGGTGAGTGGCCGAGCTGTCACCTGAAGCCAGGCAGTCTGTCTCCAACTTGTGCTACGGCTCCCCATGAAACGGTGTTTTCTAGGGAACTTCATTCATTCATGTGTTGAGTCCTCACTATGTTTTAGGCACTGTATAATGTGACACAGACTAGCAAGGGATGGGCCCAGCCCTCAAACAACTCCGTGCTTTACGTGTGTGTGGGAGGTGTCATACAGCTAAATACGTGGGACTGTCTGTTGGAGAAAACGTGGAGTATTGTTGTCGTAAACACTTATGTACGTGTGTTAAATAATTATGCTGTACCTTTCACACTTACACAGCACTATCGATAAAATGTATCTCAATAAAAGCGGAAAGCCATGGAGCCCCTGGAGGGTGTGCACCCTAGCACACTAGCGTGGGCTTCCCCACATGAGGGTGCGGCCCTTGGCGGAAGGAGCTCAAGGAGCTCGGAGAAGCAGTTAGGCTGCTCTCTGTGGACAAAGGGCTTTCAAGTGTGGAGGCCCCCGACTGGGATGTGCGTTTTAAAAGGCTGGGCTCCTCAAACCCGGCCCCACGTTAGAATCATCAGGGGGTCTTTTAAGGAAATACTGGACCCCTGACCCCACACCCAGAGAATGAAACTCAATTCATCTGAGGGAGGGCCTGGGCATCCATACTGTTAAAAGATCCTTGGGTGATCCAAACGTGCCATCCAGGCTGAGAAGGAGGCCTCCTGGCTTCTGGTATCTCATTCACAAAATTGAAAAATGTACTTTAGTTAACACTTGCCACACAAACAGCAAAACATAGCCACCAATTCAGAAGATTTCACCTAAGATGATTCTAAGCACTGTCTCAAAGAAAAATCATTGCTAAATCAAGTGAAAATTAAGGAAAAAAAAAAAAAACAAAAAACCACTTTGCTTGTGATTGCATGCTAAAGGTAAGGATTTGCTGGCAAGACATGAGCCAGAATGCTGAGGGGTTGGTACAGCACAAGGTGATGAAATAGTAGGGAAAATAACTTGTAAAGAAAACAGAAAATCAACCACTCATCCTATAAACTCTCTTTTCTTAAAATTCCACAGTTCTCTCTCCATGCATCTTGGGTGACAATAGTCTAAAAATCAAATGCATTTTTCCACTGTTGGGACAGAAGCAGGGCTATACTCTGCCAAGAACTGCAGGTGATGCTCAGCTGAGTTGCAGAATAGACACCCCCGCAGTAGTGGACCTTGTTCCAGCTTCTGGGTAGATGGCAAGTGCTCCAAAGTTTCTTCCGCAGTGAGGCCACTGGGAGTCTGGCTGCAAGCGCGTATTTTTATAGACACCTCAGCTAATGTCAAAGTCGAATGCAAACCTTAGTGCCTGGGAGCACTGAATAGGTTTGGGATGCTTCCCCGGAGAGTTTCAGTTCCATTAACACAAGACTTGGTGGCTAAGGAAGGATATAATCCTGATCCCATGTTAGAGATAGAGAAAGAAAAACTCCTCACTGTCTTCAAGTTAGCACTCACGTTTCAAAAGATAAGAACCTTTCAGGGTCGAGAGGACTGAAGAATTCAGGTGGAACGTAGTTCAGTATCTCACCCAGTGCCCTTCCCCCCGTGGGGCTCAAGTGGCAGAATACAGCTAAATTATCTCAGCTCTTAGAGGAGAGGACTTCGGGGGCATCCTCCAGGGACTGTATGATGGGAAGCGCTATTGCAGAGTGACGAGCTGCAGGCCCTGCGGGCTCCAGGTCTCAAGCAGCTCAGGGCGGCAACTGCGCGTGGAAACGTCTGCGGCCAGCTCGGCGGTGCCGCAGTGGGCACTGTGCGTGCAAGGCCTCTGTGCACATGCAAGACCTCTGTGCACAGCACTCTGGTGGGGAGCGTCCTCCTCTGGGCACAAGGCTGAATGAGGCCTGGAGGGAGGCAATGCCACAAACCTACCGAGCCCCGTGATCACTCATGGGAGCCTGACATTCCCTCGCAGGGCCCGCGCCCACCGCCAGGGCCCGCGGTTCACACAGGGCGTGCTCTAAGCCTGGCAATGCTCCCACGCGCGAATGTCTGCATGGGCCCGTGGCTCACACAGGGCACGCTCCAAGCCAGGCAACACTCCCACGCGCGAATGTCTGCATGGGCCTGTGGCTCACACAGGGCGTGCTCCAAGCCCTGCAACACTCCCACGCACGAATGTCTGCATGGGCCTGTGGCTCACACAGGGNCTGGAGCCCGCTGGGGGTGCGGCCAACTTCTTGGCTATGGTGGATAACCTGCAGGGGGACTCCGGCCGCGGCTACTACCTGGAGATGCAGATCGGGACCCCCCCGCAGAAGGTAGGTCGGTGCGCGCTCGCCAGCCCTCTCCGACCGGGCGCCCTGCAGCCGGGGGTTTCTGGGGGACTTTTGGGGGCGCCCAGCTGTGCCTCCCCCGCAGCTTAGCGTCTCCCACAGAGCAGCAGCAGCTGTCCTCGGAGAGATCTTGGGGACCCAGCAGAGCTCCAGGTCGGGAGTCAGGGCGCGCGCACTCGGGATGCGGAGCTGCCCAGCCCCCCGGCACAGCCGGCGCGCGTGCTTCCGAACTTGTTAGCTGTTCCTCACCATGTGCCTGCGAGGCGAGAGACCTGTAACTTGCCTCTAACGGCATTGCCCCTGGCGAGCGACACCTCTTTTCAGCGAAAAGACTGTTTGGTGGGCCCAGGGAGCGATGCTGCTGATCGGAGGGAAATCACTTTGCGCTAATATTCCCACCCCCGCCCCCGTGCTGTCTCATCGCTCAGGAGGCTCGTGGCCAGCCTCCAACGGCGCAGTACCCCTTACAAGGGATTCTTGCTTTATCTCAGCTCAAAGCAACGCTGTCTTAGCAGGCTGGCTCGCTGGCTGCCGGTGGAAGGAGCCGTGCTTCCACGGCGCCACTTTGCTCTCTCCGAGTTGGCTTGTCAGTTTCCTCCGAGCTGCCCATCGGCTCCAGGCTGCCTGGGCCCTCAGCACCGATGAAAGAGTCTGTGCACGTGTATGGAACGTGCAAAATGCAGTAAAGGGACTGGGAAAAAAACANGAAGGAGCCGTGCTTCCACGGCGCCACTTTGCTCTCTCCGAGTTGGCTTGTCAGTTTCCTCCGAGCTGCCCATCGGCTCCAGGCTGCCTGGGCCCTCAGCACCGATGAAAGAGTCTGTGCACGTGTATGGAACGTGCTAAATGCAGTAAAGGGACTGGGAAAAAAACATGGGCTGAGTCAGGCTCCCGGAGACCAAGTGGTCTCCCAACGGCAAATTAAAATCAAACAGCGATCTTACCCTGATCTTCAGTTATTAGCACTTTTTTGTAGCAAGAAACCCATGTGCCCAGGCCCGGTCATTTTAAGAAAAACCAAATCCTAGGAGTAGATTCGGCTCCCCTCCTCCTTCCAAACTACTCAATCTGTGATTTCAAGTCAAGTTTTTCTTATCGATCGAATATGCTGTCTGAAGATACTTTATTTTTATTTTTAACATTGTCATTTGGTTTTTAATTCAGCTGTGATTCCTCCATAAATAGCACATACTCATGACTTCGGTGTAATTCTAATTAAATTATTCAAGACTTTCTTAAGAGGAAAGACATGCCATGCTAATCTCTTTAAAAAAAGAAACCCCACTGAATAACTTCTATACTTGTTTAATTAGTTGAAAAGAGAAAAGCCTTCAAAAATGTATTGCGGCTCAAAACTTTGATTCTGCTTGCCTTTCATCTAAGGGCTGTTTTTGGCATCTCTGGTGGAGGGTGGCTGGGGGGCAGTGGGAAGTCGAGGGGGAGGGAGTCAGCTGACAAAGCTTAACATGGCCAGGAGAGGTTGGTACTGGTGAAGGCTACCACGTGAGATCGTGCGCTGGCAGTGAGAGTCTGGTACATTTCATTTTTCAGGAGATTTCGCTGAGATATTGAGGGTGAACCTCTCTTGTGGCCCAAGGATAATCTTTTGGAACAAATAATCATTACCACCTGGGAATGTGTGTCTTGATGTTTTGAGTGGAAGAGAATTTTCTCGACTATAGCAACCTACTGTAGTATTCTTGCCTGGGAAATCCCTTGGACAGAACTGAGTGACTTAACAACAAAAATTAATCTGGGCAGTTTGGGTCCTGACACCCGAAGTTCAGTTAAGTTCAGTCGCTCAGTCGTGTCCGACTCTTTTCGACCCCGTGGACTGCAGCATGCCAGGCCTCCCAGTCCATCACCAACTCCCGGCGTTTACTCGAACTCATGTCCATTGAGTCGATGATGCCATCTAGACATCTCAACCTCTGTTGTCCCCTTCTCCTCATGCCCTCAATCTTTCCCAGCATCAGGGTCTTTTCTAGTGAGTCAACTCTTCTTGCAGCATGCCAGGCCTCCCAGTCCATCACCAACTCCCGGCGTTTACTCGAACTCATGTCCATTGAGTCGATGATGCCATCTAGACATCTCAACCTCTGTTGTCCCCTTCTCCTCATGCCCTCAATCTTTCCCAGCATCAGGGTCTTTTCTAGTGAGTCAACTCTTCGCATCAGGTGGCCAAAGTATTGGAGTTTCAGCTTCAGTATCAGTCCTTCCAAAGAATATTCAAGACTGATATCCTTTAGGATGGGCTGGTTGGATCTTCTTGCTGTCCAAGGGACTCTCAAATAATAGTTTGTCTTTATTAATTAGTCCAATCACCTTCACTCTAAAATGACAAAGTTTATTGAATTAAGAAGAATGTATTGAGTATCTTATGCTGCTGTCTTTACTGAGGCCAAGGAAGTAGTTCATTCAAGGTTACTTCTCAGTTATACATTCTCATGTTTCCAGGGAAGGCTCTTTTTAACAATCTAGATTTAATTTTTGCATTTGACGGGAAGTGAAATATTCTGTGCCTTTTCCTTGGCCTGATTTAGTAATAAGCTGCTTTATAGCAGAATTCATGTGTGCTCATTCCAAATGCCTACTATAAACTCTTAGGTGTTAATGACAAGTAAATCAGAATTCATTCTCTGCCTGCCTCCTCCTGAACCATCTCAGACCACTAACTGGGGTCTGTAACGGGCAAGAGGGGGCAGCTGTGGGGTGACTTCTGAACTTAATGGAAGTTTTCCTGCTCTGTTAATTGCCAAGAGTCCTGCATATGTGCTCTGCTGATTTTCTAAAGCCTAAAATAAAACTTGCTTAGGTGGAGAGAAAAATGGAGTTGTAAATTCAAGAGAATCTTTTGAAAATGAAGGGAAAGTCATAGATAGTATGGAGGGCTCCCCTTGTGGCCAGCACCATGTTACATGCCTTACAGGTGCCTTCCCCAGGAATCCTCAAAAGGGCCCCAAGTTCTTACCCCCATCTAGTAGACAGCACAACTGAAGTTTGGAGTTCAGCAGCTTTCCCACTGCAATGGGACAAGGCAAAAACAAAACTCTAGAAAGCACCACAAGTTGAACCCAGGCCTTTGGACTCCAGAACCCAAGTTCTCAATGATCTGGCAGACACCTGGTCCCTTCCCTTGCTCTTTTCTGACTTACTTCCTTTGGTTTTTGGCCTCTTGTTTTTCCCATCAACCAGAGATCCCCGAACCGTGCACCCTCAGGTATTAGGAACTTAACATATGACCCAGACTGGACTCTCCCAGCCCCAGCCACCCCGCTGTGCATCCCATTCCTTCAGGGTGAGGCTCAAGCCTCGGCATCCTGAATAATTGGATCCAGGCATGCATGGGAGAGACTGTGCAAGAAGATTCAACAGGAACCAGAGCCCCAGGCTCCTTGCTCTCTCCTGGGAAAGGCTGGGAATGTGTTCAGTCCCGGGGTGCTTTAATCAAGAACTGGGTCCCTCTTTCGGCCTGACACCCTTCCAAGACATCACAGGCGTCCACCCGGAAGCCGGTGTGTGAGCAGCCCCATGTTGGCATGGAGATGAGAGCTGGGGCTCTGATACCATTACATGACTTCCTTCTAACAGGAGAGAACCAGCAGCTGCTTGAACCATGTAATTTGGTCTTATTAATAATAATACTGGTGTTCTAAAGTGATTATAATTACAGCAATTTCCATTATTTTTTTAAAAAAGACTTTCATGCTGACACAATAAATCCAACTAGAGAAGCTAAAGGTCTGAGGCTTTGTACTTGGTAATGGCTTCAAAAAGGCTTTTGGGTTTCTGTTGAAAGATTTTCTGTCATCTCCACTAATATGGATAAAACAGACAGCAAAGTGATTTTGGGGTTTAAACATTTGAAGGTAAAGAGCTCACAAATTATTAGGGGTTGCACGCTTCAGTCACAGCACATGGGCTCACTGGCTTTTCAGTTCACAGCTACCTGAAAGATTTTGGCCTGAAGATACGATGTATCCTTCATATGCAATTTAAAGGTTTGCCTTTTTCAGAACAAGCCACCCAGTGTCCCCAAATTACATTAAACTCACTTCAGGGGAGGCTGGAAAAAGGCCAGCAAGAAGGAATTTGATGGAACAAGTTGAGAAGGTAAATGACTAAAGACAGTGAAACCAGGATGTATGACTCTCGTGGAAAGAGCCAGAAACCAAAGCCAGGTTCCCACTAGCTCCTTGAGGTGGGGGAAGTTGCCCTTCCTGAGCTCTGGAATAGTAATTCAACATCAAAGGTCTTATTACAGAGGACCATGAAATACCAGGCCCAGGAATCTGCTCCAAACAACTTGAGAGGCAGAATCGGAGAAATTGTTAACGACTGTGTATTGGTAGCTAACCTCGATTTCAGGCTGATTGGGTGCTGAACACCACACTAAGCATTTTGCCCAGATGACCTCATTCTCACTTTCCAACAGCCCTGTGAAGGACATACAGTTGTTTGACTGAGTTTTCAGACGGGGAAACTGAGGCTCAGAGAAGCCAGGTCATTTGTCCATGGCCACGCTGGTGAGTGGCTGGGCTGACTTTAGCCATCAGGTCTGCCTGGGTTTCACTGCTCTGCATGTGGCTATTTGAACTGCAGTGACTTTCCTCTGACCACCACAATGTTTGTTTATTTATTTGGCTGCACTGGGTCTTGAGGCATCAGGGATCTTTAGTTACAGCATGTAGTTGTGATGTGCAAACTCCTAGTTGTCGCATGAAGGATGTTTAGTTGGTAATCTAGTTCCCTGATGAGGAATTCAACCTTGCCCCCCTGCAATGGGAGCATGGACTCTTAGCCACTGGACCACCAGGGAAGTCCCTGCAACGACTTTTGTTTTTAAAGAACCACCTTCATTTGCCTGTGATGACTTTGGAAGCACCCTGGAGCCACTGCGGTGTCCTGGGTCCTAGCGGTGTTTCATACGTGACAGTGGGCAGGTGACAGCCTCCCTGTGCTTCCCCTTCCCCACTGGTTGATAATATTTTAAGTTTCCTGCAGCTGCTGTAATGGAAGGACACAAACTAGGTGACTTAGGACGATAGAAACGTACTCTCTCACAGTTCTGGAGGCCAGGAGTTCAGAATCAGTCTCAGCACACTGCACCCCCTCCAAAGGTTTTGAGGGTGGATCCTTCCTGCCTCTTCCAGCTGCTGGTGGCTCCAGGCAGTCCGTGTTGTTTCTTGGCTCCTAGTTGCATCCTCCCATCCCTTCCTCTGTCTTCCTGTAACACCACTCCCCCACCCCAGACCCCATGTGTGTTTCTGTGTCCAAATCTGCTTCCTCTTATGAGAACAGCAGTCATTGGATTAGGACCTGTCCTGACCCAGTCCAACTTCGTTGTGGCTTGATTTTAACTCTCAAGACAGGTCATGGGTTCACGGTTTTAAGATTTCTTTTTGGTGGTGGTTCAGAGGGACACACAATTTAATCCACTCAAGTTCATTCTAACTTTATCATTCTGTGGATCTTTTTCCTTTCATTCTCTCCCATCTTTTAATGGCCTATTATTTTAATTTGGAATTCAAGTGTAATTTTCATCAAAGGCCGCAGCACATGGTGGTTTTGGTGCTATGTTGACACTGAGTCTGTGACGCGATATTGCGCTGTGGGACAGGGCAGGAGGTCGAGGAGGGGAAGGTTTGGGGTTATTTTCTGTATTTTATTGTCTGTTTCCTCACTAGAGAGTAATCACTTAAAATTTTAAAATGTCTCTTGTCATGTTGCATTAATTCCAGAATTGCTGGAATCATTGCACAACCTGGGGAAAGCCCACTTAGGCAGGCTCGGATCACTGGTGTTTAAATACCTGTGACTCACAGATACTCATGCTGTAAGCTTGCATTTCATGTCGTGAAGACTTTGGAAGGCATCTGTCCTCCCGTTTCAGTGGAATCTATAGGATATGAAATACACGTGCTTTTCCGTGAAGCATCCACTGCCCTTTCTTGACTTCTGCCTGACTTCCTATGGCGTCAGAAGGTGGCTTGACCTCCTCTGGGCTTCCTGTTTGCTCCTAGAATGATCGCTGAGCTCAGTGTAGCTAACACTAAAAGAGGAAGGTCTAGGTGAGCCACTGCTATGGTTGATTTCTTCTCCACGGTGGGCTGTGTCCACAGTGGACTGGGGTGGACCTGAGGAGAGGACTTTAGAGGTGACACCACTTTCCCTTCCCCGTGGGGTGGAGCCGCGTGCCTTGAGGTTTATTTTATGTCTCAGACACTGAAAGGAGCAGGCCAAGCCTTTGGCTCTGGATTCAGGATTCACCTGGGCTGAGGTTGAGGGTCCTGGCTGCTGACTCTCGCCCCGGCCCCAAGCAGAGGGCAGCAGGGGGAGGCATTGGGTCTTATTTGATGGTGAGCAAGCCACTGCTCCCTTGAGCCTAAGAGCCACCATTTAGGACGAACAATGGCCCTTCCGCATACACTTGGCTCCCCTGCCATCTGTCACAGGTCCCTCCTTACACTCTGTCTGCTCTGCCTGCCCAGCCCAGGCTGGGTGTTGACACTGGAATCATTGTCCGATAGTGACACTAGATACCACCTGGGAAACGGAACACACCTGTGAGGCAGGTGGATGGCCCACCTGGGCTTCCATGCCTTGTGCATACATCGTGATGGTGCAGTGTGGGTAGGGCTTCCCAGGTGGCGCTAGTGGTAACGAATGTGCCTGCCAATGCAGGAGACACAAGAGACGCAGGTTCGGTCCCTGAGTTGGGAAGATTCCCTGCAGGAGAGCATGGCAACCCACTCCAGTATTCCTGCCTGAAGAATCCCATGGACAGAGGAGCCTGGTGGACTACAGTCCATGGGGTGACAAAGAGTTGGATTGCACACACACACGCAGTGTGAGTAAGGGTGTGTGTGCCATATTCTGGGCCATTTCCCAAGCTGTGGGAAATGTGTGTGTGACACACGGTTGGACTGGCTGTCACGTGGCTTCCGTTCCTCATCTCCTGGCCCAGATGGACTATTTGACTTTTTTTTTTTTAATCTATTACTACTTAATAAAAAAGTTTTTTGCTCTTGGATTTCTCGAAGAGTAAAGAGACCATTGGAGGGCTGACATCACCACAGGGGAGAAACAAAGCTAGTGGGTTTGTTTCTGAGTTAATGCTTGCTGCCCTGCACAGGTATCAGGTTGAGTGTTTCCAAGTTTTATTATACGGTGCATCATGTACCTGTATGTGGAAACACACAGTCTCAGTCCTGCCGGTTTAGGATGGTGAAGAGGACTGTCTGCAGTGTTAAGGGGTGGTGCCCTGGGCTGGCTTCATCGTAAAGGGCAGTGGGAACCTCTCACTCCATCTCACACTCATCTGAGGACGCACAGGAGGATTTATACCCGGCCCTCCTAAGGACCCTGCAGGCTCAGGTGGTAAAGAATCTGCCTGCAGTGCAGGAGATGCAGATTCAGTCCCTGGGTCAGGAAGATCCCCTAGAGGAGAGCATGGCAACCTACTCTAGTATTCATGCCTGGAGAATCCCCATAGACAGAGGAACCTGGTGGGCTACAGTCCATGGAGTCACAAAGAGTTGGACAGGACTGAGCTACGAACACAGCAATAGCAGGGACCCTGTAGACCTCCAGCCCACCTCAGCCCTGTGCTGGATGATGGCCTTCTTGGGAGGGGGGTGAAAACTGCTTCAGTTTGTCTGCCCTGCCGACCCTGTGCCAGAAGCCCAAGAGAGCAACCACAAAGCGGCGCCTTCAGAAAGTGGCACTGTGGGGGAACAGGGTGCAAAGCATTGAATCCAAGTTTTCCAGGCAGCCTCAGGGAAGCGGGATAATCAGCTCTGACTCCCTTTCAAGGCAGGATGCGCTGCCGGTATCGGGAAGCTGCTGCTTTGTGAAGGAGGTGTGGATTCCCCAAGCCGCAGAGGGAACATTCAGAGCCATCTTCGCTACACTGAGCTGTCTCCTGGGGAGATTCATTAGCTTTTCTCAGCCTGACAAGCCACTGTCTCCCGCTTGTCAGCCTTGGGGAATTAGGCGTTTCTGGTGCTGGTCCCGGAAAGTCTGCTCACCAAATATTGGTGTGGATGAACAAGTTCTCCGGCCGCTCGGGGCCTCAGTTTCCTCCCGTGTGAATTAGGGGATGGGGTCACGTGACCTGAGATGCCTTCTAGAAGCCCCAGCCCTCAGTGATTATAATCTGCTTTGTTTGTGAGCCCTTCTGATAGCTCTGATTTTCAGCAGCTGCTTGCAGGTGCGTCATCTGGGGTCTGTGACGCTGTGGAACCTGGTTCAAGCCATGGGAAGCAGGCAGGCCGCATGGCGCTGGAGTCCTTGCTTTGTAAACCAGCTGGCCACAGGGGGCTGGGGTGGGGACCAAACACACCTGTTTGTTCTTTAGTCGCTCAGTTGTGTTCGACTCTTCTGCAACACCATGGACTGTAGCCCTCCAGGCTCCTCTGGCCATGGGGTTTTTCAGGCAAGAATATTGGAGCAGGTTGCCAGCTCCTACTCCAGGGGGTCTTCCCGACCCAGGCAAATTCTTTACCACTGAGCCACCTGGGACGCAAGCATACTTTGTAGAGCTGGTTAAAAATTCAGATTCCCAAGACCCTGGACCAGACAGGACAGTCTGCACAGAGGCCTGGGAGTCTGCCTGTTATTGCATCTCCCACCCCCGCCCCTTCAGTGGCCAGCCTGGTTTCAGCCCTGGGACACTGTTTGCAGGCCGTGACAGAGAGCGTCCTCTTCCGTGTGATTTCCTGAGCGGAAGCAGCAGGTTCTTTCCTCTTCCTGAAGCCTGGTTGTTTAAGTGTGAGGTAGCACTAGTGGTAAAGACCCTGCCTGCCAACACAGGAGATGTAAGAGACATGGATTCAAAGCCTGGGTGGAGAAGATCCCCTGAGGGAGGAAATGACATCTGACTCCAGGATTCTTACCTGGAGAATCCCATGGAAGAGGAGCCTGGCAGGCTATCGTCCATAGGGTCCCAAAGAGTTGCACATGGCTGAAGTGACTTAGCACGCATGCTGACTGTTTAGGAAATCTCTACCTCCAGCAAGTTGTGTTCCAGACGCTTGCTTGCATTTGGCAATTTGGAAAGGTGGTATGCACTTTCTGCAGAGCAAGCGCTCTAAAGCCTTGCTGTTCAAAAATCTCTGTGCTGACTGCGTCCTTTGGAAATTTGCAGTCTGTCCTGAGCAGTAATTTGTAAATCAATGAAAATGAATTACTGGGAAAATGAAAGTTTAAGAGACAGACACATCTAAGCACCATATTTTAGATGATAAGATTCTGTAGACATTCTACTTTTCTGTTTGCCAAAGTTTCTAGGGCTTCCTCACCCATCCTGTGGTTACCTTGTTGCCAACACATAACCATTTGTTTGATGGGTGCCACCATCTGGGGCACTCTTCCAGCACAGATAAGAAGTTGTTACAATTGGTTCTAGTAACACTTGTTTTGCTGCCTGCTGTCTTCAAGAGGACAGTGGTCATTTTCACTAAAGCAGAAACTTCCTGGGCAGTCCAGTGGTTGGGACTTTGCCTTCCCATGCAAAGTTTGCAGGTTTGATCCCTGGTCGCCAAGCTAAGATCCTACATGTCTTAGGGCCAAAAAGCCAAAACATAAAACAGAAACAATAGTGTAACAAATTCATAAAGACTTTAGAAATGGTCCACATCAAAAAAATCTTTAAAAGAAAGAAAAAAGAAAATGTGAGTGATGTGAGTGTTGGCTTCTGGGCTTCCAGCCCTCTCCAAAGGTGGTGGTATTGAGCTTTACATCAGAGGTAGCAAGTAAATCTAACTCAGTTCAGTTCAGTCGCTCACTCGTGTCCAACTCTTTGCGACCCCACAGATTGCAGCACGTCAGGCCTCCCTGTCCATCACCAACTCCCAGAGTTCATTCAAACTCACGTCCATCGAGTCGGTGATACCATCCAGCCATCTCATTGTCGGTCATCCCCTTCTCCTCCTGCCCGCAATCCCTCCCAGCATCAGAGTCTTTTCCAATGAGTCAGCTCTTCGTGTGAGGTGGCCAAAGTATTGGAGTTTCAGCTTCACCATCAGTCTTTCAAGTGAATATTCGGGACTGATTTCCTTTAGGATGGACTGGTTGGATCTCCTTTCAGTCCAAGAGACTCTCAAGAGTCTTCTCCAATACCATGGTTCAAAAGCATCAATTCTTTGTTGCTCAGTTTTCTTTATAGTCCAACTCTCACATCCATACATGACTACTGGTAAAACCATAGCTTTG
>SJYX01018092.1:184809-205074 GCA_006410675.1 Oreotragus oreotragus
TGATGCTTTTGAACTGTGGTGTTGGAGAAGACTCTTGAGAGTCCCTTGGACTGCAAGGAGATCCAACCAGTCCATTCGAAGGAGATCAACCCTGGGGTTTCTTTGGAAGGAATGATGCTAAAGCTGAAACTCCAGTACTTTGGCCACCTCATGCGAAGAGCTGACTCATTGGAAAAGACTTTGATGCTGGGAGGGATTGGGGGCAGGAGGAGAAGGAGACGACCAAGGATGAGATGGCTGGATGGCATCACTGACTTGATGGACAAGAGTCTGAGTGAACTCCGGGAGTTGGTGATGGACAGGGAGGCCTGGCATGCTGCAATTCATGGGGTCGCAAAGAGTTGGACACGACTGAGTGACTGAACTGAACTGAACTTGCTAGCGTTTGAGATGAGTGCAATTGTGTGGTAGTATGAACATTCTTTGGCATTGCCTTTCTTTAGGATTGAAATGAAAACTGACCTTTTCCAGTCCTGTGGCCACTGCTGAGTTTTCCAAATTTGCTGGCATATTGAATGCAGCACTTTCACAGCATCATCTTTTAGGATTTGAAATAGCTCAACTGGAATTTCATCACCTCCACTAGCTTTGTTCATAGTGATGCTTGCTAAGGCCCACTTAACTTCACATTCCAGGTTGTCTTGCTCTGGGTAAGTGATCACACCATCGTGATTATCTGGGTCATGAAAATCTTTCTTGTATAGTTCTTCTGTGTATGTGTTCTTGCCACCTCTTCTTAATACCGTCTGCTTCTGAGATGTTTTGGCTGTCACAATTTGGAGGGTGGCACTGGTATCTGGAAGGTGGAGCCCAGCAATGCATAGGACAGAGCCCCTCCCCCAACAAAATATGATCTGCTTCCAAAAGCCAGGAGTACCAGGGGTCTGAAATCCTGGCAACTCAGCACTGCAACTCAGCAGGCCTGGTAGTGACTGCGCAGAGCAGTAGGGAGACTGTCCGTCAGAAGCATCCGTGTGGGCAGGAGCGGGCAGCGGCAGCAGGCCTGTGCTTGTGGGTCTCTTGATTGTTGCAATACCAGCTTGTTCCTAATGTCCTAGTTCTTCTTGCCAGATGCCGTGAGCACTTCTAACTCAATTGCCTGGGGATTGAAAAGATGAAAGAATCTTGAACTAGATTCAAAGGATAACCATGATTTATTCCTTCATTTGGCAAATTTATTACACACCTACTGTATACCAGGCCCTATTCCAAGCCCTGACATGTGACAGTCAAGTCCACCAAGACAGCCCTTGTTTTTCTAGAATCTATGTGCTTACTGGGAAGATAGATTGTAAAGACAGTAAACAGAATGTTTGGTGATGAGGTACAGTATCAGCCTGGTGATGGACGTGGATAAAGACCCCTTTAGAAAGGGGGCCCATGTTCCAGGATGAAACCAGACAGGTGACGGCTGTGCCGGAGAGCACACAGCACCAGCATCCTGGGCCGTGGGGAGTCACTCTGATGTGCCCAGTTTTTGATGGAATTCCTCATTCACCTGTGTGTTTTTTTTTTTTTAAGATAAATTTTTTGTTTTCTTTATTGTTACCAAAATTTCTTCAGAAACATAAAGTTTTGTTTTTTTAATTTTTATTTTAAAAAAGTTTTTAATTGGAGTATGATTGCTTTGCTGTATAACACAGGAGGCTCAGCTCAGTGCTCTGTGATAATCTAGAGGGTTGGGATGGAGGGGGTGAGCTTGAGCGGGAGGAGATATAGGTATATATGGAGCTGCTTCCAAGAGCTGACTCATTGGAAAAGCCCCTGATGCTGAGAAAGATTGAGGGCAGGAGGAGAAGAGGGTGACAAAGTATGAGATATTTGGATGGCATCACTGATTCAATGGACATGAGTTTGAGCAAACTCTGGGAGACAGTGAAGGACGGAGAAGCCTGGTGTGCTCCAGTCCCTGGTGTTGCAAAGAGTCAACTTAGCATCTGAACAACAGGAAGAGCTGATTCACCTTCATCTGTTTTTAAATTGTGCTCTGAGATTCAATTTTACTAGAGCAAAGGCCTTGCAAAGTGTGAAAACTACTCTACATGCTTTAGGCCAAGGGTGTGCAGGGTGTGAGGAGTTGGGGAAGGAGAGTTCAATATGGTTGTGGAGGAGAGTTTCTGAGTTAGAAAGGGAAGTTAAACTCAGGGTGCCTTGAGGGAGGCAGGGTACAGGCAACCACTTAGGTGGTGCCTTGGGTTGGGTTCCCTTGGAAACAGAGAAAGGATGTGAGATGGGCAGTTCACTCCAGAGGTGATTCCAGGAATGGTGCACAGAGGTTGGGGCAGTGGGGGAGGGGACGTGTTGGGAGGGAGAGGTTACAGGCACGGGTGATGGGCTCAGTCCCCCAGGATCTCCTGAGAGGGAATGGTGCCTAGACTCAGCTGTTGCAGTTGAAGGGAGAGGGAGCTGGACATTTATCGCCCACTCCTGTAGGTCCTGGGTGAGGGTTAACGCAGGTCGCGTTTGTGGTCCTGCAGCCACTGGCAGAGAAGCTGTCAGGCCATGTCCCAGGAGGCTTCAGGGGCACAGAACCATTGGCATGAGCACAGTGTACTGGGGCCACTACACCCCTCCTGCCAGGAACTAAGGCTGGCCCAGGCTGGGCTCATATGTGAGGAATAAAAGAATGGTTACTCTCTACCACCCATCATTTTGGCCCAGGAGTCACAAAGCAGAGTTTTAAAGCTCTGCTTCCCAAATCCTAACTTCCTGGAGTGTTCTAGAATCTAACTCATGAAAGCCTCTGTGAGTCAGTCTGGAGTGAGCCTCTCATTGCTGTGTGTACTTTGAACTTTTTTCTGGAAGAGGAAGATGTGACTTGTAAGCACGGGGAGAAAATGGTTGGGGGGCAAAGGGAGATTTTGTTTGAGGTTAAAAACAACCACAAAACTTCCTTTGAAGATCAAATACTCTGAACATAAGGATTTTCAAAACCCTTTGAGTGGCTGACGCCTTGTGATGCGGAGGAGTGGGGCTGCCAAGGTCACAAAACTGCCAAGTTCCTGGTCCACAGACACTAACATGTCATCTAATCCATAAACACGTTCACCCTAGGGTGGCTCCCATGTGTGTTTAAGAATTCCCTATGTGACCGTTTGCTTATGGTCTCCATAACATCAATTCTCCAGTATACACAAATTGCAAAAAATATAAAATGTTTTCTGTCATCCTTTGATCAGTAAGTGTATGTGCATTTTGGCTCATTCATCCCGTAAGACATGGGTGACTTCCATTACCCCTCCTTCTTGCTCACTCCACTCAAACAGGAGATACTGCAGTGCCCAATGGCTGGGCTGTTGGTAGAGGTGAGGTCCTTACCTTCCCCTCCATGTCTGAGTGGACGCTGCAGATGGAACCAGCTCATCTCTGCCTCTTTGAATGCTCACTGTCCTAGGCTTATGAACCATGAGGCTGGCTGCAGAACAGAAATCCTAGTATTTATGTTCAGGCCTCCAGGGAGGAAGGGACCTGCTGAACCTCAAATCTGGGCCTCATGCTCCAACCCAGATTCACCAGAGCTCTGTCGGGGGGAGGCGGTTCTGGGGGTCAGCACAGCCAGTGGTCACTGGGAGTCACTTCCCATTTCCTGTGGCTCCTTTGATCAGCACCTCCTCTGATCTGCACCCAAGAGTGAATAGAGAAACTCCACTTTTTTTCTTTATTATTGAAGTATAGTTGATTTACAATATCATCTTAGCTTCAGATGTACATCGTAGTGATTCAGAATTTTTTTACATATTATAGTCTGTTAAATGTTATTATAAGATAGTGGCTATAACTTCCTTTGCTACACAAAATATATCCTGTTGGTTATCTATGTTATACATAGTACTGTTTAGTCTCTTAATCCCGTCCCTGATCGTGCCCATCCCCACTTCCCTCTCCCCACTAGTAACCCGGTATGTTCTCTGTATCTCTGTATGTTCTGTGAATCTGTTTCTGTTTTGTTGTATATATTCCTTTGTTTTCTTTTTTAGATTTTACATCTAAGTCATTTCATGCACTGCTTGTCTTTCTCTGGCCTATTTCACTAAGCGTGATAATCTCCAGGCCCCTCTGTGTTGTTGCAAATGGCCAACCAAATTTCATTCTTTTTATGGATGAGGAGTAATCCAGGGTATATGCGTGTGTGTACATAATGTATAACACATACCACATCATCTTTATCCGTTACTTTGTTGATGGACATTTGAGTTGCTTCTAGATCTTGGCTTTGGTAAATAATGCTGCTACAAACATTCGGTGCTTGTACCTTTTCAAATAGACTTCCCTGGTGGCTCAGATGGTAAAGCGTCTGTCTACAATGCAGGAGACCTGGGTTCGAGCCCTGGGTTGAGAAGATACTGTTTTTGCTTGCTTTGGACATATGCCCAGGAATGGGATTGTTGGATCATATAGTAACTCTATGTTTTGTATTTTGAGGAACCTCCATCAGTTCAGTTCAGTTCAGTTCAGTTCAGTCGCTCAGTTGTTTCCGACTCTTCACGACCCCATGAATCGCAGCACACCAGGCCTCCCCGTCCATCACCAACTCCCGGAGTTCACTCAGATTCATGTCCATCGAGTCAGTGATGCCATCCAGCCATCTCATCCTCGGTCGTCCCCTTCTCCTCCTGCCCCCAATCCCTCCCAGCATCAGAGTCTTTTCCAATGAGTCAACTCTTTTCATGAGGTGGCCAAAGTACTGGAGTTTCAGCTTCAGCATCATTCCCTTCAAAGAAATCCCAGGCTGCAGCCAAAAGCATTCCAAATGATGCATCATCATGATCATCTTAAGTTTCCTTATTGTTGTTTAGTTGCTAAGTTGTGTCCAACTCTTTGTGACCCCATTGATTGTAGCCCTCCAGGCTCCTCTGTCCATGGGATTCACCAGGCAAGACTACTGGAGCAGGTTGCTGTTTCCTTCTCCAGGGGATCTTCCTGACCCAGGGATTGAACGCTGGGTCTCCTGCTTGGCAGGTAGATTCTTTACTATGAGCCACCAGAGAAGAAGTTTGGGGGGTGGTAAATAATAGCTTAATAATAGTTAAAAACTAGTTTCAAACAGTTTGTCCTTCTTTTCCTTTCCTTGGACTCTTCAACGAAGAGAGGAGCAAGTCTAAAAGTCTTGTCACTACTGTCTTGATTGCTGGTATGGGCAAGGTGCTTATTTTCAGTGGGCACGGTGTGTCCCTGTTACAGGAAGCTAGACCTTGGTCACCACAGAAGGACCCCACAAGAGAGGACCCCCAGAGGGAGTTTGTATGTGGTATCCCAAGGGTCAGAAACTAACGCCTGTGGACCAAATCTGCTTTTTTCTAAATAAGGTTTCATTAGAGTGCAGCCATGTGATTCGTTCACAGGTTGCCCAGGGTGCTTTCAAGCTATAGTAGCAGACTTGAGTGCATGAAACAGAAAGCATCTCTTGTCAAAGAGTGAGATTTTTACTACCTGGCTCTATGTGGAAAGAGTTTGCCAACCTCTGTGTCAACTGTCAAGTGCTAGACACTAAGGATGGAATAGTAAGTGGCCAACTGGCTAGCAATGGCTCTGCCTACACCAGGAAGCTGCAGGTGGGAGTCCATGGTGGGGGAGAGGAGAAGACAGTGGTTCTGAGGAGACCCCTGCATGTCGACATCAGCCACATTCAGAATCTACCAACCATGAAGCCAAACAAGAACGTTCGTGCCCACTACCTCTCCACTCCTTCTGTTTCAGTCCTGGAAAAATCAGAGGCCCCGTTGTGATCAAGATGGGGAAATAGAAATGAATAGAGATAAATCTAGCCATACCTCTCCTCCCCCTCTAAACCCTGAGCCTAAGGCAGGCCCCTAAGGGTGCCAGACACAGAAAATTCGATGTTAAACAGGACAGAACTTATAATACCTAAAAATAAATGTATTGCCACAAAGCTCTTAGAAAAATATAGCTTTGGCTAAGATTTCATTCAAGGATGGGAAAGAGCAATTTACAGAGCTCATTGGAAGGCATTTGTGTTACAAGGGAAGTTTCTATTTAAATGCTACTCCATCCTACAAAAACCACAGAGGGGAGTTTGGAAAGGACTAGGCAAATTCATGTGTTTTCCCTTTGACTCAGAAACCCACTCCTAGGAATTTACACAAAAGTTGTTGTTGTTCAGTTGCTAAGCTGTGCGACCCCATGGACTGCAGGATGCCAGGCTCCTCTGTCCTCCACCATCTCCCAGAGTTTGCTCAAATTCAGTTCATTGAATCAGTGATGCTATCTAACCATCTCTTCCTCTGCCTACTTCTCCTTTTGCCTCCAATCTTTCCCCTAATCAGGGTCTTTTCGAATGAGTCAACTCTTTGCTTCAGGTGGCCAAAGTATTGGAGCTTCAGCATCAGCCCTTCCAATGAACATTCAGGGTTTATTTCCTTTGGGATTGACTGGTTTGATCTTCTGGCAGTCCAAGGGACTCTCAAGAGCCTTCCCCAGCACCACAATTTGAAAGCATCAATTCTTCCACGCTCAGCCATTTTTGTAACACAAAAGTTACATTCGGCAAAACTATGAAAAGTAATTCGCAAGGCTGTTCTTTGTCATGTTACTTGTAAAAGCAAATGATTGGAAATGACCCAAATGCTGCTGGGAAGGAGACTGGGGATGTGAAGCATGGCACTTCTGTCCATGGAATGGGAGGCAGCAGCAGGCAGACAAGGATGTTCTTAAAACCTCACATGAGGACAACAAGGTGGAGAAAAGAGAGGGCAGGGCGCATCTAAGCAAGTGGGTCCAGATCACGCGGGTACCTCTCTCTCGAGATTGCCCAGGACAGAAATCTCCAGTGATGGGCAGACTCTGCAGCCAAACGAGCGTGCCCTCTGCTCTCCGGCATGTGCTGCTTACAGCTGCTGCCACCGTTTTCAGGCTGCAGTACATCATCGGTCTGGTTTGTTTATGAAAACAAGACCTCTGAAGACGAATTACTTGCTTTTATTGCCCAGAAAGCCACAGTTCCAGATTTCCTGACTTTTAGTGCCACTCCAAGTGTCCATCAGCAGCATCCCATTAATAGATATTGAAAGAAATAATGACTATAATTAATAAATGTCCTTTAAGGGGGTATTTTAACCTTGAGTTGGAAACAACCTTTCAACAGGAGCTCCTGCAATGGAGCGTCCTTTTGAAGATGATTTTTCCTTTTATGGCTGTGCTGAGTCTTTGTCATTGCTCGAGGAGGTCTCTAGGGGAGGTGTGTGAGCTTCTCATCGCAGTGGTTTCTTCCTGCAGAGTACAGGCTCTGGTGCACAGGCTCAGTATTTGAGCTGCACAGGCTTAGTTGCCCCGTGGCATGTGGAATCTCCCCAGACCAGTGATAGAACCTTATTACCCAGGCATTGACAGGCAGATTCTTATCCACTGTGCCACCAGGGAAGTCCAAAGATAATAGTTTTAAATGTTTCCATCGTGATTTGATTTCTACTACCAAAAGTGATATAAGTTTGCTACCTATAAAAATAGTTTGGAATAGTTAACTTAGAAACGGAATTTCCTACCTGGGTAAAAATCTTCCAGAGAATTTCAGCTGTTAGAAGAAAAAAAAAAAAACAACCCATTAGAGATAAGTTGTACATTCTGGTTAGTTTGTTGGAGCTACTGACTGCTGTTAGGGAAGATGAAAGTTTACCATTCATTGTCCCCATTTTACAGATGAGTAAGCAGAGGCACAGATATTCCCAGTGTTGAGGGCAACACACTATGAGGCCAGAGCCAGGATTTCAAAAGTGGTGGGCTAGTCCCACACCCTGTGTCCTGAACCACTTTACCAAGCCGCCTCTTAGCATGTAAGTTTGAGGTATATTCACATATAGGGGTTGAGTACTCAGACACTGGGCTTCCCCGGTGGTCCAATGGTCAAGAATCCACCCGCCAATGCAAGAGAGGCAGATTCGATCCCTGGATTCGGAAGTTCCCCTGGAAAAGGAAATGGCAACCCACTCCATTGTTATTGCTGGAAAATCCCATGGACAGAGGAGCCTGGTAGGCTACAGTCCATGGGGTCACGAAGAGTCAAACACTACTGAGTGACTGAGCATGCAAGATCAGATATATTTTCCTGGATGGGGCGGTTTATCCAAAACTTTCCAGGGTCACTAATCTAAGTATTCTGGAGCTTTGTAAAGGATGGTGGACCTGATTTGATTCTAGAGGAACTGCCCGTTGCTGAGCTGAGCCAAGGTGTCTGGTCCTCAGCCAGTTCTTAGAAAAGCACAGATGCTCAGAAAATAGCCTTCATGCGTCCACTGACACTTGGCCTTCTGGAGAATGGACTGGCTGCCTTCTCTAATAAGCTCATCCGCCAGGGCAGTCCCAGAATAGAATTAGACAATTGAAAGCTTTATCTAAACCATAAATATCAACTCCCAGTGGCATTCTGTGTGTGCTTATTTTCCCCACTTTCCAACTAGCCGGGAAGAGTCACACCCCTTGAGTTTTAGCAGTGCCCACTTGTTTTATGCAGCACTGAAGAACTGATGCTTTTGAACTGTGGTGCTGGAGAAGACTCTTGCGATCAAACCAGTCTCTTGGACTGCAAGGAGATCAAGCCAGTCAATCCTAAAGAAAATCAGTCCTGAATATTCATTGGAAGGACTGATGCTGAAGCTCCACACTTTGGCCACCTGATGTGAAAAGACCCTAATTCTGGGAAAGATTGAAGGCAGGAGGAGAAGGGGGTGACAGGGGATGAGATAGTTGGATGGCATCAATGGACATGAGTTTGAGCAAACTCTGGGAGATAGTAAAGTGTGCCGCAGTCCATGGGGTCGCAAAGAGTCAGACACAGCTGAGTGACTGAACAATGGCAACAACTTTCTCATGAGCCAGTCTCAGAACTCAGGGTGGCATCTGCTCCTCTTCTTCAGCCTTTGTGTGTGGGGAGGTGGGTTGGCTCCCCAGCCCGCCCACCCCATTCCTTCCTGCTGCCAGTCCTACCCTCCCCACACCTTCTTCCAGTGGAAGCCAGAGGAAGGAGGAGGCAGAGGAGGCCAAGGAGGACCAAGTTGCTGGGGATGCATCTGTGAGTGGTGGGGGTCCTGCCCAGTGCACAGCATGAGGCATCTGATGTGGGCACCCAGAAGAAAAGGCATCACCCAGGGACTCGGCGGGCAGGGAATTTTCCTTCTCTTCTTCATCAGGGTGGCCAACATCCATAACTGTACCGCTCAAGCTCCCCTTTCTTCTGGCTTCTGAGTGGATTCCTAACTTGCCTTCAAGTCGAGGTGGGAAGGTGCCCCTGTCCATCCTTTCAGGCTGGCCCTACATCCAACCTTCTCCCAGGAAGCCTGGACCAGAATCCCCTTTCTTGCTGGGCTCTGGTGGCCAGGATATCAGCATGGCTGGTGATGATGACAGTGAGAGCAAAGCTTTGTTTAGGAGTCTGTTGAGTGTTTAAATACCCGCCTTGGTTTGGTTGGTTTGCAGTGAACAGACTGCGGTACAGAGACTTAGCCAAGTTTCCTATCCGTCTTCACCACCATCTCCTCCTCCTCTGGATATCAGCGTTCTCATGCCCACAGGGCCTCAGATCGACACTGTAAGAACTGCAGCATCTCAGGGCGTTATCCACGAACTGTGCTGGCCCAGTCCCCTGTTATTAACTGAACTGTGTCCCCCAGACTCATAGATGGGAGCCCTGACCTCCAGGGACCTCAGAATGTGACTGCACATGGAGATACAGGGCCTTTAAAGAGTGATAAAGTGAGGCTGTCAGGATGGCCTTGATGCCCTCTGACTGGGGTCCTTTTAAGATGAGATGAGGATACACAGAGAGATGTTGGGGAGCCCATGCATAATGGGATGACCATGTGAAGGGGTAGCAAGAGGGCTGACATCTGTGAGCCAAGGAGAAGGGCCACAGGAGAAACCAGCCCTGCTGGCATCTTGGACCCCAACCTCCAGGACTGTGAGATCAGGAATTTCTGTTGTTCCAACATCCAAGCCTGCAGTATTTTGTCCTGGGTGCCCCAGCAAACAAATACACTCTGCTTATGTCCAGCTCCCAGTGGGGGCGGGATGCATACCCTCACTCAGATTCTACAGGCTTCCAGTGTTCCTGGCCTCCCGCGTTCCCCATCCCATCAGTGCAGGTCATTTTCCTTTGGCAGAAACAAGTTGGGGGGAGGACTTTTCAGGATAGAATTGTCCCTGTGCAGTAAGAGCCCACCTGCCATAAAAAATACTTGTCCTGTGAAGTTATTTGTTCTTCAGTAATTGAATGTTAATATGCCACACTCACTATGGGCCGGGCACCACTGGACTCTTCTCACACCGAAGGCAGAGAAGCACATTTAATAGAGTTAAGTTTGTTTTTCACGAATCAAGGCACATCCACTTGGGGGCAAAATCGTGACATTTGGGTAAATCAGAAAATGATGGCTTCTTTTATAGCCAGGTATTCGAAGGCTAAGATCATCTCACTGCCTGCCCTTCTGAACACTTGAAACAGAAAGGATTGGGATGTTTTGAACAAAACCTGGCACTTAAGAGTCTGAGGCTTTCCACTGTGACTCTTACGGTCTCATCTCCGTCTGGGCAATTCATTGATTTCCAAGCCTGGCAGCCTCTTTGGGGAGAGGAGATTTAAAGCTGAGCAGTTCAAATCTCCATTCTGTCCAGAAACCAAGAGGTGTGGCGAGCAGGCTCCTTAGGCGCGTGCTAACGCTCTGCAGTGAGGCTGCTAAGACTCTTCCTATAAATCAGAGTTCAGGAAATGGTGTGGGAATGTTTTTTCCGAAGTCTACACTCATGCTCATTTCTTCATGGAATCCATTTTGTCAGTGAAGGAGATGAAGTTTGAGTTAATTTTGGCAGTTGCAGACCGTTGCCCATATTTTCCAAACTCGCAAGCCCAGCATTTTTTAAGGATTATTGTCAGGGATGAAAACCTGATTGTTTTAAAACTTCAGTTGGATGCTAGCAGTCAGAGGCCCTGATTAGACAGAGCAGGGTATACTGGAGTGCCAAGGAAAATCTGTATCAAGTGCATATCTCACTGTGTGATGTTGGCTTTTCTAAAGTTTTTAATGTTTTAGGGAACTGTGAAATCATGTAATGCAAGTTTTACTGTGAGTTATTTTCACAGGTCTTTAGGCTTCCCTGATGGGTCAGATGGTAAAGAATCTGCCTACAATGCAGGAGACCTGGGTTCGATTCCTGGGTTGGGAAGATCCCCTGGAGAAGGGAATGGTATTCCCTTCAGTATTCTTGCCTGGAGAATTCTATGGACAGAGGAGCCTGGCAGGCTAGAGTCCATGGGTCACAGACAGTCGAACATGACTAATTCTTTGGGCTAAACGGGCAGGTGTGGCTGCAGTTCAGTGTTTGCTGTGTGTATTAAGACATGGGTAATGCTGATATGTGTGGAAATTGATAATTAGATGGTTGACTGGTGGATTGTTGGAAGATGGTATGAAGGCTGGATATTAACTTCCAGTGGGACCCTGAGATGCTCCAATGGTGGGGAAGCATGTCATATGAGCAAGGCTTAGAGAATTCCAGGGGGATATATCTCCCACCCGCCCACCATCCCAGAGGAAGTATGCCATGGGCTCCACATAGAGCACACTCTACCATACTTCAGATATTTAACAAGCAGGTTCACGGGAGCGGGCTTTCTTGCCAAGATCTGGTGAGGTCTCCTGGGCAGCAGTGAGGACTGTGAACTATTTCGTTGCCTGGAATCTCCCTGAGGACAGGCACTGAGTTTTTCTTGCTATTCCTTCATCCTAGGATAGAGAATCGTGCCTGGCCCAGGGTAGGTCCTCAAAAAGTATTCCCCGAATCAAACTGAGAAAGAAGGAGCATTCCAAAATGAATGCCCTGAACCTGAGACAATTCAGAGCCTAAGGTAATAAGCTGCGCATCACTGAAGTGCCTGGCAGACACGTGACTACCTGTCAGCATGGTTCGAGACAGCGGTGCTACGTTACAGAGAGGCTGTAACACATTGTTGGTCCCCATACCTGGCTGATCGTTACTCACCTGGGTCCTTGTTAAGAGTATTGAACTCCAGGCTCCATTCTCTGAATTGGAGATTCCATATATTCAATTCCTGGAGTGATTCCAGTGGACAAAGCAATGACCCCTGAGGTTCATTTCATAATATTTTGTATTTCATAATTTTGTATTTCATAATAAAAGCTAGTAACTGAGTTTGGTCATTGTTTTGTTAAGGCCGTTGCTATAATTCACAAGTGACTAAACACATTCAAAAAATACATGATGTGCACTGAATACTCACCTGTCCCTCTTCTGGGCATGGAGGATACAGTAGCGAGCCGCGGTAACAAGGAACCTGCCTCCTCGAATATCACATTTTAGTGCAGAAAGGCAGACAAATCAAGTAAATGTCCTGTATTTGGATGGTGTGGTGGTGGAGGTTTAGTCACTAAGTCATGTCCGACTCTTGCGACCCCATGGACTGTAGCCTGCCAAGCTCCTCTGTCCATGGGATTTTCCAGGCAGGAATATTGAAGTGGGTTGCCCTTTCCTCCTCCAGGGAATCTCCCTGACCCAGAGATCAATTGCTATGCAAAATGTTAAAATATGGGCAAAGGCACACAGTGGGTGGGAAAGTGTTGCTAATTTGTATCAGAGCCAGGAAGCACCTCCGACTAGGCGGTAAGACCTAAAGAAAGAGGGATTGAGGTTCTGGGAAATCATGTTCCCGGCAGGTGGAGTGGCCAGTGCAAAGGCCCTTCTTGAGAAGACTGTGTGCTTGCATTGGGAGGACACCACAGAGTCGTCTCCAGTCAGGAGCACAGTGGATTGTGGGAGAGGAGGTGAGAGAAAGGTGGGTTGCATGGCCGTGGATGAATGTTTCATGGCTTACGAGGTGAATTAGGAGTTCAGTTTTGGAAAAATCAAACTGAGATGCCTGTTGCAACATCCAAGGCGAGTGTCCAGTAGCAGCTGAATCTGTGTCTGGAGTTGAAGCTAGAGGTTCCAGATAGAGACCTAAGTTCGGGAGTCACTTGGCCAGAGGAGGTGTGTAGGCTTGAGACTGGCCACAATCACTGTGGGCTCCAGTGACTGGTGCTGAGACACCCCGAGACTTTAGAGACTGGGGAGGTCAGGAGGAATCAGCCAGAGCCCTGGAAGGAGCAGCCATGGAGGTGGAAGGAGATTAGAAGATGGTCTGTCCAGAAGCCAAGGGAAGCCAAGCCTGGAATAGGGAGGGAGTCTGACGGTTGACTTAGGCACGTGAGGGTAACGGTTAATGGAGAGAGGACCTGTTTCCATGAGTGATGGGGCCAGTGAGAACTAGAGGAGAGGATTTGCTGTCCACTCTTTTAGGGGCTTTATTGTAAAAGCAGTGCAGAGGAATGGGAGGAAAATGTGAGGGGGGAGGAAAATGTGGGGTGAAAAAAGTTGTGTGTCATCTTTATTAAGATGGGAAATAATCACAACCTGCTTGGAAGTGGGTGGGAGTGGTCCAGGTAGAGGAGGAAAAACTTGAGGATGCAGAGAGAGTTGGGGGATTTGGGAGTGTGTTGTCCTGAGTGGGCGATAGGGTGGATCCAATGTCCATGGAAGAGGCTGGAATTAGGAAGACATGGATCTGTCTCTACTTTTTCAGCATCTGTCATGGTAAATGATGATACGCAAGAGCTCTCACCTGTGTGTTGGAGATTTTGCCAAGGTTAATATGTTGCAGTTTCCTGCCAAGTCTTTCTTTGCCGTCTCTAAAATGTTCTGGAATGTTTTCGTGTGTCTGTTCTATACTTTAATTAGGAAAACATCTGTATTTTGCTGGCACACATTGCAAAAGAGGAGTGCATCCGTCATTTCTCTTCTGGGCTAGCATTATTTCAAAGTATCTGGACACCACAAAAAATGTGGAGATTTAATGTCTTTCCTGAAAGGAATTTACTTGGAAAGGCTTTAAAAAATCTTTTTAGCAGAGAATGATATCTTTGATCACCATAAGCCTATTAAAATACATTTTTTCTCATAGGTTTAAGGAGGGGAAAAAAGTCAAAGTCTTTGATGAACCACATAGAAATAGACTGTTTCTTAAATGGCTGAACTGAAATGAACAAAGGGTAGCGAATTTGAAAACAATGGCTTTTTTGTTTGTTATACATTCCAAGTTTGGGCCAATCAGATCAGCATGCAAAGATGTTCTGCAAAGTGGAGATACCATTTTAGATTTTAAGAAGACATTGTAAAGGCTAGGTCACAGTATTCCACATGGCGATGAATGTGAAGACCCTTAGATTATCAGTCATTACTGTTAACATACCTACATACAGTCATCGCTGCTGCTACAGGGCGCTGTACCCTTGTGATACTTAGGACACAAATCACATTTCCTGCTTTCAAAGCACTTAATGATAGCATTGTTTAATACATGTGCTTTGTGACCCAGTGGACTTCTCCAGGCCAGAATACTGGAGTGGGTAGCCTTTCTCTTCTCCAGGGAATCTTCCCAAACCAGGAATTGAACCACGGTCTCCTGCATTGCAGGTGGATTCTTTACCAATTGGGCTATCAGGGAAGGCCATGTTCACAGAGTTTATTTCAAGTAAACCCGGAGAGGATAACCTCACAGGACCATGTGACAGGTCTGTTTTAGATCCAGTACAGTTTTGGTATAGTCATCTGTATGCGTAATGAAAAGTAATAAGGTTGGCAGTCCATTTCCCTACTAGGAAATTTACTTTCCTAATTCTTTTGTGTTTTCAGTTCAGTTCAGTTCAGTTCAGTCCAGTTGCTCAGTCGTGTCCGACTCTTTTCGACTCCATGAATCACAGCACGCCAGGCCTCCCTGTCCATCACCAACTCCCGGAGTTCACTCAGATTCATGTCCATCGAGTCCGTGATGCCATCCAGCCATCTCATCCTCTGTCGTCCCCTTCTCCTCCTGCCCCCAATCCCTCCCAGCATCAGAGTCTTTTCCCGTGAGTCAGCTGTGCATGAGGTAGCCAAAGTACTGGAGTTTCAGCTTCAGCATCATTCCCTCCAAAGAAACCCCAGGGCTGATCTCCTTCAGAATGGATTGGTTGGATCTCCTTGCAGTCCAAAGGACTCTCAAGAGTCTTCTCCAACACAAAATTGATTATAGGATCTTGATAAATATCATCGTAAACAGAGGGAATTTTTTTTTCCTTTAAGAGTAATGGTTGGCATGAGAAACGACTTAGACATTAAACATTTAATTTAGAGGAAAAACCTCAAATAAGTCATCTATAGTTCCTTGTGCTTAATTCCTTACCAGTCCTATAGCCAATTCAACAGACACTGAAAATCATTGTAAAAGAGGAGGCTGGTCTTTGGTGTGAATGTTAGGTGATAAAATTCAATAAGGAATCCCATATCTTCTGTCTTCATGGTCCAGGCATATGGTCACCACTCATTAAGTATTCATTGGGGGAAAGAAAAGAATCTTCCCAAGAGAACTGAAACAGGATTTCAAGGAGATATTTGCACATGTATGTTCATAGCAGCATTATTCACAATAGCCATAAGGTGGAAGCAAGCCAAGTGCTCGCTGATGGATAAATGGACTAAAAATAAATGTGGACTACACATGCATGGGAATATTATTCAACCTTAAAGGGGAAGGAAATTCTGACACTTGCCACAATGTGCCTGAACCTTGAGGACATTATACTGAGTGAAGTAAGACAGTAGCAACAGAATAAATACTGAATTCTATTTACATGAGGTCCCTCAGCTCAGTTCAGTTCAGTTCAGTTGCTCAGTCGTGTCCGACTCTTTGTGACCCCATGAATCGCAGCACACCAGGCCTCCCTGTCCATCACCATCTCCCGGAGTTCACTCAGACTCACGCCCATCGAGTCCGTGATGCCATCCAGCCATCTCATCCTCGGTCGTCCCCTTCTCCTCCTGCCCCCAATCCCTCCCAGCATCAGAGTCTTCCAATGAGTCAACTCTTTGCATGAGGTGGCCAAAGTATTGGAGTTTCAGCTTTAGCATCATTCCCTCCAAAGAAATCCCAGGGTTGATCTCCTTCAGAATGGACTGGTAGAATCTCCTTGCAGTCCAAGGGACTCTCAAGAGGCTTCTCCAACACCACAGTTCAAAAGCATCAAATCTTCAGTGCTCAGCTTTCTTCACAGTCCAACTCTCACATCCATACATGACCACTGGAAAAACCATAGCCTTGACTAGACGGACCTTTGTTGGCGGAGTAATGTCTCTGCTTTTGAATATGCTATCTAGGTTGGTCATAACTTTTCTTCCAAGGAGTAAGCATCGTTTGTCCCTAGAGTAGTCCAATGTATAGACACAGAAGGTTGAGTGGTGGTTGCGAGGGACTAGAGAATGGGGACTAGCGAGTTAGTTGTTTAGTGGGCACAGAGTTGTTGTTGTTGTTGTTTTTTTTACCAGACCACTTAGTATACAGGATTTTAGTTCCCCGAATAGGGACTGAACTGGTGTCCCCTGCAGTGGAAGGACAGTCTTAACCTTGGGACCACCAGGGAAGTCCCTAGTGGGAACAGAGTTTCTGTTTGAGATGAGGAAAAGTTCTCAAGATGGATGGTAGTAATGGCTGCACAGAGATGTAAATGTCCACTCTGCTGCACCGTACTTTTAAAAGTGGTTAAGATGGTAAATTTCATATTATATGTACTTTGCAATTTAAAAAATGAATCTAAATGCCTAGAATAATAGTGAGCGCTAACCGCTTTATAATAATAGTAACTTGAAAATCTTGCCTGTTGTTGCAGCGAGTATACATGCTTTATTTTTTCACATTTACTGAAAATTGTAACAATATTTGAATGTTGGGAATCAGGAGGAAGTTAATCCTTTGTCTTTTTTCCTGAAAGTTCAGATCTGATGTGTCTTTCTATTTGCAGTTATCAACTCTTGAGCAAAGGTGAAAATGTAGTGAAACTCCAAATGTGTCTTAGAGTTAAGACATTACACCTTTGATGAGAATCTGTTTAAACTTCTTTGGAAAATGTGCAGAAAGAACCAACTTTTAGCTAAAATGATGTCTCCTAAAATCCTTAGGAATGTATAATGGGTTGAGGGGATGGCTTTAGTTATTGAAGGCAGGAGGAGAAGGGGACGACAGAGGATGAGATGGTTGGATGGCATCACCAACTTGATGGACATGAGTTTGAGCAAGCTCCGGGAGTTGGTGATGGACAGGGAAGTCTGACGTGCCACAGTCCATGGGGTCTCAAAAAGTCAGACACGACAGAGAGACTGAACTGAACTGAACTTGAGGAAAAAGGATTAACTCAGCCATTATTAGTAGCTTCCCTTCTTGGCCCCTCCCCCTACAATCACCAAAATATGGAGACAGATCTGCTTTTGTCTTTTTAATAGTGCTTTCTGAGAAACCGTTCTGCATGAATTTTCCTTTCTGTGGGAAAAAGGATCATTATGTTTATTGGCGTCAGTGAATGAGTTCCGTCCAGCCTTGTGACTCTCATCTATGTCTGTTTAAACATCCTCCTTCAGTCTTCAATCACTGGGATTGCATCCTTGTGTGACCTCAGAAGCTGAGGGAAACTCCACAGCTCTGGGAGTTCCCTGGGGCCACAACATCTCCAAAGAAAAGGGGCTCCCTCTGTTCTTTCTCTGCCTTCCTAGCCCCGTCCTGGGTTTGCCTGCCAAGAGGGAGGGGCTGGCCCAGCAGCTGGAAGTATCCAGCCTACCTGTCTCTTGAGTGAGGGTGCATTCTCAGTCCTAACTAATGTTGGACTCTGTCATCCTGTGAACTGTGGCCCACCAGGCTCCTCTGTCCATGGGATTCTCCAGGCAAGAATACTAGAGTGGGTTGCCATTTCCTTCTCCAGGGGATCTTCCTGACCCAGGGACCAAACTCGTGTCTCTTGCATGACAGGCGGATTCTTTACCGCTGAGCCACCTGGGAAGCACCCATCTCTGAATATCCTCTTGCAAACATATAAGCACTTTCTGGCTTCTGGCTCCTACTTTCAGAAGCTTAGTGGGCATGAGGCTGCTTGCAGCCCCTCCCCTTGTGGCCCAGGTTCTCTGTCCAGGAGGCAGAGACCCAGGAGCTGGCTGTTCTGACCATCGGAGAGAGTGCCACCACGTGTAGCCTCTCAGCAGACAATCAAGTGCCTTCTTCAGGTATGACACCAGCTACTCCAGCAACTCTGAGCCCAGGGGCGGAGTGGCTCTGGATTCTGGCCCTGACTCTGTGGACCAGGGGCAGCCTTGGGTGTGTGATCACGCCTCGACTCATGTGCATATGTTGTCTCGATTCTCAGCAGCCTAAATGGAGGCTGGAGACTTGGGATATTAAGTGAAATGGTTTCAGGAAGGGGGACCCCTTCCAGGGCCCAAGAGTAGGCTCTTCTCTAACACTCAGAAGATAATTGTCCAAGGAGACACACGAGCTGACAAAACAAGAGGCTTTATTGGGAAGGGCACCCGGTGGAGAGCAGTAGAGTAAGGGAGCCCAGGAGAACGGCTCTGCCACAAGGCCCACAGTCCTGGGTTTCATGATGACTGGATTAGTTTCCGGGCTGTCTTTGGCCAGTCATGACTCAGATTTCTTTCTGGTAGCACCCACGTTACTCAGCCAAGATGGATGCCAGCGAGAAGGATTCTGAGAGGTGGTTGGACGTGTGGTGTCTCCTTTTGACCTTTCCCAAATTCTTCAGGTTGGTAGTGGCTTGTTAGTTCCAAGCTCTTTGCCAGGACCTCCTGATATCAAATAACTCACACAGATGGTTGCAATAGTTCCTGGGAGGGTGGTTTTAGTCAGTGTGCTTCCCCTAACAAAACAAACCCAGGGTTAACACTCATGTGTAAAGATTATCAACTTAAAAAAATATTCACAACCTAAAAGTCAAGAGTTATGATTTATTCAGTGGGAATTTTTAGAACTTCAAGCCCAGGAGACAGCATCCCAAAGAGCTCTAATATAACTGCTCTGTGGAGGTGAGGGGAAGAGCCAGATTATATAGAACTTTTGCATCAAGGGGCAAGTATTCTGAACATCAAAAGATTATTGTTAATTAAAGATCAAATATCCCAAGTTAAGGAATTTAGTGCTTTACTATGTTGGGAAGATCCCCTAGAGGAGGAAATGATTCCAGTATTCTTGCCTGAAAAAAATCTCATGGACAGAGGAGCCTGGTGGGCTACAGTCCATGGGGTTACAAAGAGTCAGACAGGACTAAGCATTCATGCACACACCTCTGTATGACAAGATACAAGAGTCTAGGCTCGCTGAAATCTTTCCTTTCTTCTGCATCTCGGCTATCCCAGGCCAGAATCCTGTGTTTTTCACACCCTGAGCTCCCTTGGGGCTCACCATAGGGAGTGGCTGCAGCCTGGTGGCTGCTGATTCACAGTTATTCTTCTCCTTCCTGAGTGCCCTCTGGGCCCACCAGCTCACATTGGAGGGCTGCAATAGCTGATGACCGTGACATCCTTGTTTGCTGATATGACAAGAAGTATTCCGTTTCTCAGGATGGAACCCAGAAAGGGAGACCCCCAGATACAGCTTTGTTAGGCTTAGAAGATGGTCTTCTCTCCTTTCTCAAATGTATCTTACTGCTGCCACTATACCACTGTTAAAATTTGTCCTCAGAGCCTGGGAGATGGTGTGACTGGGAGACCCAGAACTCACTAAAACCCCTTGAGGGGGACTTGGACCTCAAGACAGCCCAGACCAGAAAGCAGAAGCTAACTTCACTTAAGTCTTTTGGGACAGGATGGCCTCAGTGACGCTTGGGCATCATTCATGCCTTCAGCACCCTCTGTTGAGGGTGCTGTGTGCCAGGCCTCAGAACCAGGGACACAAAGCTAGGCATGAGCCAGGCAGGAGGAAGGGGAGAGAGGAATATGGTCAGTTTTAGGAACCTTCTGGAAGTAGAATAGAGAGGACACACAGGGTCTTGGAAGTGGAGGCAGGAGGGAAAGGTGGAGCCTGTGCACTGAGGTGATGGAGTGGCCACTCGCCAGGGTGGGGAAGAAAAGGCAGGGTGAGAGAAAACCACACTCCTGGCCCTGGGATTAGGGCATTCCTGGGTGTATCTCTACCTTGTTCCAGCTGAGGGCGTGTGCTACACACACCAAGCACCCCCAGACATTTTGGGTCCTGTCCATGTCAGCATCGCCAGCTGCGGGACCAGCGCTGTGCGAGGGGCTGTGTCAGCATCGCCAGCTGCGAGACCAGCGCTGTGCGAGGGGCTCTACTGGACACGAGGCATCAGTTCTGCAGTGCGTGCCTATCGCTTCTGGGCCACATCGAGACCCGCTGCAGTGCGGAGACATGGAAAGAAAGCCTGGGCGGGGGGGTGG
>SJYX01018092.1:208150-241461 GCA_006410675.1 Oreotragus oreotragus
GGGGGGGGGGGGGGGGGTGGGGGGGTACTGGACGCCTGTCATGTTTGTATGTGGTGTATTTGAGAAGCCAGCCCTGTAGCAAGAGAAAAACAACGTCAGGCCACCCCTCTTTGAGAAACTGAAACACCCCTATGTGCCAGGCACTATTTTGGGTGCATTGCATATGTATGAGGGACCTCTTGTGTGCTCCTCATAGCAACACCTTATCATCTTACCTTGGATATCATCTGTCCTTGGGTGCGGACACCAAGGGTCAGAGGTTAGGTGGTTTATTTAAGGTTCTGCAGCCAACAGTTGTGTGAGCTAAAAAGAAGCACAATGTATACGCTGAGAGTTATGTTTTGTTTAGCAGACAAAACTGAGGACTTAAGTGCTGGAGAAGACTCTTGAAAATCCCTTGGACAGCAAGGAGATCAAACCAGTTAATCCTAAATGAAATCAACCCTGAATATTCATTGGAAGGACTGATGCTGAAGCTCCAATACTTTGGACACCTGATGCAAAGAGCTGACTCGTTGCTAAAGATCCTGATGTTGGGAAAGACTGAAGGCAGGAAGAGAAGGGGGCAACAGAGGATGAGGTGGTTGAATGGCATCACCGACTCAATGGACATGAGTTTGAGCAAGCCCTGTCAGATGGTGAAGGACAGGGAAGCCTGGCATGCTTCAGTCCATGGGGTCACAAAGAGTCAGACATGACTTAGCGACTGAACAACAAAGACTGGGGCAAAGCATCTGATGTCACTCTGAAGCACTGCTCCGAAGTGGCAAGGGTGTGGGGGAGTCAGGATAAATAAGAACATTTATAACAAAGACCAGATGGTCAGGACATCCAAAGATGATTGTTAATTAAAGAAAACTGGGTATCTCGAGTTAAAGATTTGAGCACTTTTCTATATATGGGAAGGTGTAAGAGTCCGGGCTCATGGAAATCATTGCTTTGATGTGCACCTCAGCTATCTGGGCTTCCTTCATAACTCGATCAGTAAAGAATCTGCCTGCAATGCAGGAAACCCGGGTTTGATTCCTGGATTGGGAAGATCCCCTGGAGAAGGAAATGGCATCCCTGGAGAATCCCATGGACAGAGGAGCCTGGCGGGATACAGTCCATGGGATTGCAAGAGTCTGACATGACTTAGCGACTAAACCACCAGCTACATGGGGTCAGGATCCGGTCTTGTCTCATCCTGAGTCACCTCAGGGAGCTCTGCGGTGTCAGCTGCAGCAGTTGTTGGCTTGATCATGGGCACCATCTTCCATCATGAGTTCCCTCAGGGCTCACCAGCGGGGTGGCCATAACGTGATGATCTGATGGCCACAGCATCATTTGTTTACTGATATAGTATGCATGCATGATAAGCCATTTCAATTGTGTCCTACTCTCTGTGACCCCATGGTTCCTCTGCCCATGGGATTTCCCAGACAAGAAAACTGGAATGAGTTGCTGTTTCCTTCTCTAGGGGATCTTCCTGACCCGGGGATGGAACTCGCACCTCTTATGTCTCCTGCACTGGCAGGTGGGATCTTTACCACTAGCACCATGTGGAAAGCCCTCCTGATGTGACAGGCAATAGTTTTCATTCATAGGAGGCTAATCTAGGGTTCAGATCCAGGTCTACCAGAAGCTAAAGCTGATATTTTTAATGCTATTCTCCTTTAGAGAACATGCAGGGTGTATCCTGGGACCACAGGTCAGAAGTAAACTGGGAGCCCTCATCCCATGACTGGGCATAGTTGCAGCATATTTAGGGGCATCTGCTATGGGTGTGTGATGAAATCTCCGCCAACCGGAGAAATCCAGCCTTTCTGCTCATCCTAACAGGGATGTGTTGTTCGAAAACTTAAAAAATTCAATCACAGAGGAGGGCCTCCCTCTAGGAACTGTAACATTTCCTAGTGACACATTTCAGCTGCAGAGATAGTGGCAGCTCCCGCGTCCAGGAGGATTCTGATTTGGGGGTGACTGTTAGTTTCCTAAAACAGGGACCCTCACACCAAGCTCCCGTCATCCTACCACTTCCTCTGCCAGCCTCAGCCTGCCAAGCCTGAAGCAGTCAGTGAAAAACTGCCACTATATTCAAATTAGCGCAGGTGATGCCCTCTCTCTCCCCCAGCATTCCCTTGGAAATTAAGAGTTTCCCAAAAGGAGCCAGGGTATCCATCCACAAGACTCTTGACTGTGTTTTTCTAGCAAGAGCCCCGTCTGCAGGAGGGAAGAAAACACACATACAGATGCATGCATGTGCACTCACACACAGATCCTGAATAGACTGATAATCAAGTCCCTCATAACTAAGTTCTATAACATCTGTTTGTGTTAAGTGGAGCCCTTTGAAAATGATTTTTTTCCCCTTCTCTATAAAAGCAACCTTAATTTTAGAACGTGCAGAAATGGTGAGTGGCAATTATTTTTGCTTCCTTCAACAAGACGTGTTTCAGTAAATGAGCTTCATTTCCAGAACTGAAGCCCTGAAAGAACCTGATTAACAAGATCGGCGCCTACAATCATGTGTAATAACTGTGGGCAAACAGCCCTGCGGAGCCGGGCCGGGAGGACCCCCCTGCTGTGGGTTCTGCTTGCTGGCAGACTTCAGCAGATGGGCTGCTAATGTAATTAGGAATCGTTGTGTGAAATGAGCCATTATTTAAATTATCTGCTAATTTTCCTATCTATTAACCTGCTGAAAAAGAGGCAGTGGTATCTGAGGAATCTCAGGCTGCTAATCACTAACTAGAAGAGCCCATTCTTCACTTTAATGCAACCTTTCACCTTATTACAGCAATTAGCAGATGGCTTCTGTGGGGTTATTGCCCAATGCATCAGCCGAAGATTGAGAAGGGACATTGGGAAGACACACACAGTCTACAGGTTTTCATAGGTGGAGATATTTGGTCTCTGGGGCGCGTGAGGCAAGGTTTGTGTGAGCCAGCCTTCCCTGTGTCTCTCTACCCCAGACACTGGTGGGAGCAGAGCGGTGAGGCAGGAAGGAGGAGACGACTAGTAATACAGAGCAGACCCGCAGGGACTCCCCGAGGCACAGGGCACACTCAGAGCCGTCCACCTGGGGAGCAAGGGAGTGGAAGCTTCATCAGCTGTTGTGTGTTTGGGTTCAGGGCTGGTCCCAGGAGTGAGCACTCATTCTTGTATTTCAGATCTCCCCTGGAAGCTGGAGAGCTTTTGGGGGGAGGGTGGGCACAATTAAGGCTTTCCTGGGTCTTTCCCAGTAAAGGAGAAGGACCCACCCTGTACCCTGGATGTTGGAAGAGCCCCAGCAGCTGGAGTGAGTGTTGGGGCACACAGAGAGTGCCAACACCACCACCACAACCCCCTGCTCTTGGCCGCCATCTCATTCCTGACTCTGGTTAGCCCTGGGTATTTAAAAGGAAACATGTGATTATTTTATATTGTTGTTGATCAGTTGCTCAGTCATGTCTGACTCTTTGTGACCCCATGGACTGCAGCATGCCAGGCTTCCCTGTCCTTCACTATCTCCTGCAGTTTACTCAAACTCATGGCCATTGAGTCGATGATGCCATCCAAACATCCCGTCCTCTGTCTTCCCCATCTCCTCCTGTCCGCAGTCTTTCCCAACATCGAGGTCTTTTCCAGTGAGTCAGTTCTTTGCATCAGGTGGCCGAAGTGTTGGAGCTTCAGCTTCAGCATCAGTCCTTCCGATGAATATTCAGGACTGATTTCCCTTCGGATTGACCGGTTTGATCTTGCAGTCCAAGGGACTCTCAAGAGCCTTCTCCTGCACCAAAGTTCAAAAGCATCAACACTTTGGTCTCAGCCTTCTTTATAGTCCAACTCTCACATCAATACATGACTACTGGAAAACCCATACCTTTGCCTAGATGGACCTTTGTCCTCAAAGTGATATCTCTGCTTTTTAATAGGCCGTCTAGGTTTATCACAGCTTTCCTACCAAAGAGCAAGCGTCTTCTAAGTTCAAGGCTGCAGTCTCCATCCCCAGTGATTTTAGAGCCCAAGAAAATAAAACTTTGTAACTGTTTCCATTGTTTCCCCATCTATTTTCCATGAAATGATGGGATTGGATGTCATGATCTTAGTTTCTTGAATGTTGAGTTTTAAGCCAGCTTTTTTGCTCTCCTCTTTCACCTTCATCAAGAGGTTCTTTAGTTGCTCTTCACTTTCTGCCATAAGGGTGGTGTCATCTGCATTTCTGAGGTTATTGATATTTCTTTCAGTGATCTTGATTTCAGCTTGTGATTCATCATATATCAACTGGGAAGTCAAGTTAGCCACCTTTGCCAGTTCTAGGAAAAGTTCAGTGAAGTCTGTGCACAAACGTATCAGGAGTTTGGCCTGGCAAACTCTCTCCAGCTACTTAGCAGTTTCACCTTCTTCATCAGCTTTCCATTCCCATTTGGAGCTTGTGTGAGTCCCCTCCCCATCCAATGGACCAGGTGATTAGCAAATTCCCATTAGGGAGATGACTCCAGAGACTAAGAAAAAGGGCTCTGCCCTCAAGCGACTTAGAAGCTCCCTAAGAGAAAAGATGTGGGCCTGGGAGAAATGAGAGGCCAGTAAAAGGCATCAGACAAGTGAGGGGCCAAAACTCAGGGCCCAGCAGTCAGAGGGGAGAGGGATGGATCAGGGCTGTCACTGAAAGGCCTTTTGGAGGATGCAGGACTGCCTGGGTCTCAAAGACAGCATTGTGTGTGGTTTGTGGTTGAACTCTGCCCGCTGGCAGAGAGTGTGAGAGGTGGCATATTACTGTGTCAGAACAAAAGGAGGAAAGTAAAATCCCACAAGATATGCCGTTTTAAAAACAAGAAGGCATTGTCTACGCACAACAAGGCATGGAGATAAAGTCCTGACTGTCCCCAAGAATGTCCCTAACGGAATCTTCCTGGAGAGTCTGTTGGCTTCAAAGTGCTCCAGGACTGGCCCTCGGCCAGCAGTTCCTCGGAATGTCAGAGTTTGTGTCACTGGCCACCAGTGACTGACCTGTCTCCCCACCTCCTGTTGAAAGTTGCGTGTATAATTACCACGTGTGTTCATTCGTGTCCAACTCTCTGCGACCTCATGCCTGCAGCCCTCCAGCCTCCTCTGTCCATGGGATGTTCCAGGCAAGAATACTGGGTTGCCATTTTCTTCTCTGGGGAATCTTCCTGACCCAGTGATTGAACCCTCATCTCCTATAGTGTAGGCAGATTCTTTACCATCTGAACCACGAGGAAAGCCTGAAAACAGATAGTTTGACTATTTTAGAGTCTTCATCCGAGATCGTGTAAGATTTGTCCTTCTGCGTCTGGCTTATTTTACTCTGCATAATGTTCTCCAGGTTCATCCATTTTCGTACACATGGTAAGATTTCCTTCTTTTTTACGGCTCAGAGTAGAATGGTGGTCTCCAGAAGGGTGGAAGGAGGTGATACGGGGGCTATTAGTCAAAGATATGGCTCAGACTAAAAAGAATCTACCTGCAATGCAGGAGACCTGGGTTTGATCCCTGGGTCAGGAAGATCCCCTGGAGGAGGAATAGCAACCTACTCCAATTCTTGCCTGTAAAATTCCATGGACAGAGGAGCCTGGCAGACTACAGTCCATGGGATCACAAAAGAGTCAGACATAACTGAGCGTATGCCCCCCACACACACACACACATCTGCCAGTGAAAATCTCTCAGTCCTCGACTTTCATTTATTCAACAACTGTTCACTGAGCATCTAGGAAATGCTGGGCACTGTCCAAGGTGCTGGATGGATGAAGGATGATGAACCACAGGTGGGCCCCTGGGTTGGCTCACTCTCATGGGGGTGCCCCATGCTTGGACGCTCTCTGGAGAAGATATACTGGAAGTGTGAAAAAGATGCACAGTGGGGACCCGCTTCTTCCATGAAAGAGCCCCTGGAACCCCAATGTGGCAAAGAGATTGGAGCAGTGAAAAGCCGGCGACTGTCAGAATGCTAGACCCTTGCTCTTTGAGAAGGCAGATTTTTGTCCTCATTGCTATGTTCTGGAAGAAGTGGAATGTGGTTCTATAGGAGGCTGCTTGGTATAGGGAAGGAGGTGGGGACTTCCAGCGCTCAGCAGCATTTCTTGTAAAACAGGGATGATGGTTCATACACACTTCTGCTTCATTTTCAGTTGTGCTTCGAAAGTGCAGTGCATTTCCCACATTTGTGTGTGTTTTCTTTGTCCATTTATGGGGTTGAATAATGTCCTCTGGGGTAAGACTATATTTGCAGTTTGAGTTGAATCCAAGGAGGCCGGAGGTGATGCTGGAAATTCCGCAGATAAGGACACAGCAGGGGATGTTGTCTGTGTGAAGCTGGGCAAGGCGTCCAGGGGAATGATGCACTCACTAAGCCTTTGCCTGTCCATGCTCTCAGGGTGGATCCTATAAAATTTAGAGGACAAGTGACTGTATTTTTTTTTCCTTTGTGATTAAGACTAAGAGTTACCAAGAGAAAGTCACGGCCCTGGCGAGAATTGAATGTGAAAAATGTCTATTTCCAGGTCATCACACAGAAAAAGGTGTTGGCGGCTCAGAAACCTTACTTGAAGCCCCACTCCAAGTGTTTATGGCTCCCTGGAAATCCATTCCTTGCCTGACTCTGTGGCTGCCTCGTTTACTCTCCTCAAATTCTGTCCTCTAACAGCAGCCAAAGTGATGACCAACTTGGCCGAGCCGTGACTCCAAACTGAATTTTCTTGAAATCTGGCTTCTGCTGGCGCAGCTGGGGAGTATGACTGTGCCCAGAGCCTGGGCAGTTAGAAGTCATCTGTGTAAGCTAATGCTGTCTGTGTTTTGCTGTGACTTTCTCTGTTTTATATCGCCTGCCTCTGCAAGGGGGGACCGTGTGCTGTAAGGCAGAAGTAAGAACGGGGGTGTGTGGAAAGGACGTGCTTCTAATGTGATGCAGAGGCGGCGGGTGGAATTCCATACCCGGGAAAACAGGGTGAAATGTCTGTAGTACACGTCCCTGGTCACTGGGGCCATTATGCCCAGGAGAGCAGTCCTGGGTCTGCTCTGCCTGTGGCTGGTTATGCAGGAGCTTTGGGTGTGGATATGGGATGCCAGCCTGGGAACCTGGGCTTCCAGGCAGCGGGTCTTTCCACACACATCCTGCTGGGCTGTTGGGTGTGTGTTTGCCGGAGAGACCCGGGAAAGACTTGTAAAGATGGCATGCTTTCATGAGTGTTGTGAGCCTGGAATTCTGGGTTTGTTTTTGTTTTTTTCTTTCTTGTTCATCTCTCTAGTGGTTTCACCCAAGAAAATTAAAAGTTCTTCCTGCCTTCAGGAACCATTTAAATCCAGGATATGAAATCAGAGCTAAGAACATAGGCCATGTGAGTTACATGCTTTATTAGGTCAACTTGGACTGTCTGCTGTCAGGACAATGGATTTCATTCCAATGACGAGTGAGATTCCGGACCTTGCTGACTGCCCATATGTGATATTATGATTGATGTGAAGAAATACATATTTATACATAGAAATAAGTATTTGGTCTTTGTCTCAGTTCCTGGCACAGGGCTCCTGAAACCCTTGGAACTTCCTCAATAATAAGGGTGATAAAGGTGCCTTTGTTTTCCATAACAAGTCCCTTTCAACCATACCTGAGGTGTGTCAATGAGATGGCTTTTGAAAAGTCCCAAAGGATGGGGAGCCAACCCTGAGAGTAGGGAGCTGGAACCTTCAACCTCATTTCCAGGGAAGGGAGAAGAGTTGAAGGTTGAATCAGTCATCAATGGCTCATGATTTAATCCATCAACCCAACAAATACATGTTCAGTTACTTCATGTTCAGTTGTGTCCAACTCTTTGCAACCCCATGGACTGTAGCCCACCAGGCTCATCTGTCCATGGGATTTCCCAGGCAAGAATGTAGTGGGTTGCCATTTCCTTCTCCTATATACACACACACACACACACACACACACACACACACATATATATACTTTTAATTGTGTTCTGTCTGAAATCAATGCAAGCACCTATGTAGTGAGACCCTTCAACTTTTATAGTGACTATGTGTTCATAAATTAAGAAAATTCATTTCCTAAAGTCACAGTGCATAAAGGGGTATTTACCGTCTCTCTATTCAGTATGAGAAGCCCAAAAACATGTTGAGGAGAAGAAGCCAAAACCTCCTGCCAAAAATCCCACATGATGCCATTTATATAATGTCCAGGAACCAGTGAAACCCGTCCATGGTAATAGGAATCAGAGAGTGGTTGCTTCTGAGAAACAACGGGGATTGACTAGAAAGGGGCATAGAGGGGCCTTTCGGAAATAACAGGGATTTCTGCATCTTGGTTTGGGAGAACACCATGTCAGAACTCACCAGTGGAAAATCCAATATCTTTTATTTTTATTGTATGTAAATGATAATTCATTAAAACTAAAAAAAAAAAAAAAAGTGATACCTCTGGCAGTTGTTTCCAGGTCCTGTGCAGCAGAAATGAGGAAATACCCACTGCCAGAAGGTGTCTGGGGAGGTGTGCCAGGTGCGTGGGGTGGAGGTGGGAGATAAATGAGGATTTTCAGGTGAGATTGGAAAGGCAGGAGGAGGGCTACCCAGCCAGGTGATAAACCAGCCGACAGTCCAGGGTGAGAAAGGGCTCTGCCTGGTTACCAAGTACTGCTGGCTGGAAAACAAAACCCCACTTATTCCACTGAATTTACCTTCTTTTAAGGTTTGGTGTGTATCTGAAGCTAAACTGATCTCTGCCCTTGCAAGCTTCACAGTGGACTGTGTTCGGAATTCAATTTTCTAGCAGCTTTTTAAAAATATTTCTAATCAATACGGTTTCTCCAAGTAACAAATTGTTCTCAGCACTTAACTTTTAAGAGAAATATTCAAGAGTGTTGCCCTAAGCAAGTAATGTAATGGTTTCTTTGTTTTTCCCTTAAAAATAAAAGCTGCAGATACTCGTTGACACCGGAAGCAGCAACTTTGCCGTGGCTGGGGCCCCGCATCCCTATATCGACTCTTACTTTGACGCGGAGAGGTGAGTGATGGGTCTGTGCCTGGCGGGGGCTGGGCTTGGGGGCACCAGATGGATGCTTCAGAAGACACTGGAAGATGCAGCCGAAAGACTGTTTCATTTTAGGGAGGACATGTTCATGTATATATCTATCATATATATACATGTGTATGTATGTGTATGTACAAGTATCTGTGTGTATGTGCATATAGTGGTGTGTATATTTGTGTATGTCTGTATGCATAAGTGTGTGTAGGTATCCATGTGTACATGCATATGGTGGTATGTATACTTGTGTATATGTGTGTGTGTGTATTTGTGTATATGTAGATATCTGTGAGTACCTGCACATTGTTCAGTTGTCATGTCCAACTCTGCGACCTCATGTACTGCAGCAGAGCACCAGTTTCCTCTGTCCTTTACTATCTCCCAGATTTTGTTCAAATTCATGTGCATTGGGTCACTGATGCCGACCATCTCATCCTCTGCCACCCTCTTCTCCTATTGCTTTCAATCTTTCCCAGCATCAGGGTCTTTTCCAATGAGTTGGCTCTTTGCATCAGATAGCCAAAGTGTTGGAACTTCAGCAACAGTCCTTCAGTGAATATCCAGGGTTGATTTCCTTTAGGATTGACTGGTTAGATCTTCTTGCAGTCCAATGGACTCTCAAGAGTCTTCTCCAGCACCACAATTTGAAAGCACCTCTTCTTCGGCACTCAGACTTCTTTATGATCCAACTCTCACATCCATACATCACTACTGGAAAAACTGTAGCTTTGACTATACAGACTTTTGTCAGCAAAGGGATGTCTCTGCTTTTTAATATGCTGTCTGGGTTGTCATAACTTTTCTTCCACAGAGCAAGCGTCTTTTAATTTCATGGCTGCAGTCATCATCCACAGTGATTTTGGAGCCCAAGAAAATAAAATCTGTCACTATTTCCACTTTTTTCCCTCCTATTTGCCATGAAGCAATGGGACCAGATGCCATGATCTTAGTTTTTTGAATGTGGATTTTCAAGTAAGCTTCTTTCCTATCCCCTTTAACACTCATCAAGAAGCTTTTCCGTTCCTTTTCACTTTCTGCTGTTAGAGTGGTATCATGTGCATATCTGAGGTTGTTGGTATTTCTCCCAGTTATCTTGATTCCAGCTTGTGATTCATCCAGCCCAGTATTTCACATGGTGTGCTTTCAGTTCAGTTCAGTCACTCAGTCGTGTCTGACTTTTTGCAACCCCATGGACTGCAGCATGCAGTCCCTGTCCATCTTCCCTGTCCATCACCAACTCCCAGAGCTTACTCAAACTCTTGTCCATAGAGTCAATGATACCATCCAACCATCTCATCCTCTGTCGCTCACTTCTCCTCCTGCCTTCAATCTTTCCCAGCATCAGGGTCTTTTCCAATGAATCAGTTCTTTGCATCAGGTAGCCAAAGTATTAGAGTTTCAGCTTCAGCATCAGTCCTTCCAATGAATGTTCAGGACTGATTTCCTTTAGTTCGAACTAGTTGTATCTTCTTGCAGTCCAAGGGACTCTCAAGCGTCTTCTCCAACACCACAGTTCAAAAGCATCAATACTTTGGTGCTCAGCTTTCTTTATAGTCCAACTCTCACATCTGTACATGACTACTGGAAAAACCATAGCTTTGATTAGATGGACCTTTGTTGGTAAAGAAATATCTCTGCTTTTTAATATGCTGTCTAGGTTGGTCATAGTTTTTCTTCCAAGGAGCAAGTGTCTTTTAATTTCATGCCTTCAGTCACCATCTGCAGTGATTTTGGAGCCCAGAAACAGTCTTTCACTGTTTCTATTGTTTCCCCATCTATTTGCTATGAAGTCATAGGACTGGATGCTATGATCTTAGTTTTTTTAATGTTGAGTTTTAAGCCAGCTTTTTCACTCTCCTCTTTCACTTTCATCAAGAGGCTCTTTAGTTCTTCTTCACTTTCTGCCATAAGGGTGGTGTCGTCTGCATATCTGAAGTTATTGATAATTCTCCCGGCAAACTTTATTNTATCTGAGGTTGTTGGTATTTCTCCCAGTTATCTTGATTCCAGCTTGTGATTCATCCAGCCCAGTATTTCACATGGTGTGCTTTCAGTTCAGTTCAGTCACTCAGTCGTGTCTGACTTTTTGCAACCCCATGGACTGCAGCATGCAGTCCCTGTCCATCTTCCCTGTCCATCACCAACTCCCAGAGCTTACTCAAACTCTTGTCCATAGAGTCAATGATACCATCCAACCATCTCATCCTCTGTCGCTCACTTCTCCTCCTGCCTTCAATCTTTCCCAGCATCAGGGTCTTTTCCAATGAATCAGTTCTTTGCATCAGGTAGCCAAAGTATTAGAGTTTCAGCTTCAGCATCAGTCCTTCCAATGAATGTTCAGGACTGATTTCCTTTAGTTCGAACTAGTTGTATCTTCTTGCAGTCCAAGGGACTCTCAAGCGTCTTCTCCAACACCACAGTTCAAAAGCATCAATACTTTGGTGCTCAGCTTTCTTTATAGTCCAACTCTCACATCTGTACATGACTACTGGAAAAACCATAGCTTTGATTAGATGGACCTTTGTTGGTAAAGAAATATCTCTGCTTTTTAATATGCTGTCTAGGTTGGTCATAGTTTTTCTTCCAAGGAGCAAGTGTCTTTTAATTTCATGCCTTCAGTCACCATCTGCAGTGATTTTGGAGCCCAGAAACAGTCTTTCACTGTTTCTATTGTTTCCCCATCTATTTGCTATGAAGTCATAGGACTGGATGCTATGATCTTAGTTTTTTTAATGTTGAGTTTTAAGCCAGCTTTTTCACTCTCCTCTTTCACTTTCATCAAGAGGCTCTTTAGTTCTTCTTCACTTTCTGCCATAAGGGTGGTGTCGTCTGCATATCTGAAGTTATTGATAATTCTCCCGGCAAACTTTATTCCAGCTTGTGCTTCATCCAGCCTGGCATTTCGCATGACGTACTCTGCATATAAGTTAAATAAGCAGGGTGACAATATACAGCCTTGATATACTCCTTTCCTGACTTGGAACCAGTCTGTTGTTCCATGTCCAGTTCTAACTTTTGCTTCTTGACCTGCATACTGTTTTCTCAAGAGGCAGGTCAGGTGGTCTGGTATTCCCATACTTTACATGTAACTTAAATAAGCAGAGTGACAATATACAGCCTTGTCATACTCCTTTCCCAATTTTGAACCAGTCAGTTTTTTCATGTTTGTTTCTAACTGTTGCTTCTTGACCTGCATACAGGTTTCTCAGGAGACAGGTAAAGTGATCTGCTACTTCCATCTCTTTAAGAATTTTCCACAGTTTGCTGTGATCCACACAGTCAAAGACATCAGCATAGTCAATGAAGCAGAAGTAGATGTTTTCCTGGAACTCCCTTGCTCTCTCCGTGAGCCAATGAATGTTGACAATTTGATCTCTGGTTCTCCTGCCTCTTCAAAACCCTGCTTGTACATCTGAAAGTTCTTGGTTCATGCACTGCTGAAGTCTAGCTTGAAGCATTTTGAGCATAACCTTGCTAGAATGTGAAATAAGCACAATTGTACAGTAGTTTGAACATTCTTTGGCACTGTTTTTCTTTTGGATTGGAATGAAAATGGACTTTTCCAGTACTGTGGCCACTGCTGAGTTTTCCAAATTTGTAGGCATATTGAATGCAGTGCTTTAGCAGCAGCATCTTTTAGGATCTGAAATAGTTCAACTGGAATTCCATCACCTCCACTAGCTTTTTTCATAGTAATGCTTCCTAAGGCCCACTTGACTTCACATTCCGGGATGTCTGGCCACACCATCATGATGTGGTGTGTGTATTTATGAATATATGTATATGTTTGTATATGTGTAAGCATCTGTGTGTACGTGCACATGGGGGTGTGTATATTTGTGTATAGATGCATATATGTGTGTAAGTGTAGATATTTGTGTACATGCATATGATTTTACACTTAGTATGCATATGATACATAATTAGTGGTATTCATATTTGTGTAATATGTATATATTTGTGTAAGTGTAGGTATCTGTGTACATGCCCATGGTGGTGTGTATATTCATGTATGCAGGTATATATCTGTGTAAGTATGGGTATCTGTATGTACATGCACATTGTGGTAGTTATATTTGAGTGTGGTGTGCATGTGCGGCATGATGTCCTGAGTGTGTACATCCGCTCCAAATGAATCCGTTGCAGGATTCTCCTAACAGCCTTGGTGTGTTCTCATGAGCTCTGCTTTATAGACATTCAAGTCAAACTTGAATGTTTTGTAGTCAGACCTGAACTGCAGGGAGCTCGTGACCCTTTGACATTTGTTGAGCTCCCCTAATCCTCACGAGGAGGCGGCCTGAGCAGGGCAGGGCTCATTGGATCTGAGTGTGAGACTGCTCTGGGCAGTGGCCTGGCATTGCTTGGAAAGCCACCTTTGTGTCTTCTGAAGTTTGGTGGCGTCAGTCAAGGTGTGGCTCACTGAAACCATTTCTGTGCTGGGAGGTCTTTGTGGTGAGAGAAATCCATGACTCACTTGGAAAGGACACACTGTGAGCTCAGAGCACTCAGGCCCGAGACAGGGCTCTGAGCTGGCAGCTGTGGGCAGGGCTGTGAGAAGGAGCAGAGCCTGGATGGAGGTCTGGATCAAGGCCAGCTCCATGTGTCCAGGTCCCTAGACTCTGGGCCCTAGGAAGCTTCAGGTGGTCTTTGTGTGTGTCACTGTTCATCTCTGGAGGAGCCCACGGAGTCAGAGTCACTCTGCCCCAGATGCTTGTTGCTGCCCTAAATGTATGCACATTTTAATTTCATATCCATTTTTTGTGACCCTAAAATTTAGACTCAACAGAGAAACCCAGTAAGCTGCCACGTGGTTTGCTGTTTAGGCTCGTGAACAAGTATGTCACATTTTCCTGCTACCGATGCCCTTCGCATCTTTCCTTTCCCACTTTCTTTTCCCATAGTCTTTCGTTTCAGGGAATAAGCCCCATCTTTTCTGAGGAGGGAAAAAAAAGAAAGGAAACACAGGAGAGAAAGTAACAGCTGGGGAGATTCAACAAATCCCCAGCAGCATTAATAAGGCAGTGCCCATCTCTTCCCCGACGCATCTTGGTCTTTGTTTTGGTGGCACAAGGAGGCCACCTGTGTGTCCAGCTGGAGGGAAGGATGGCTGGTGCTTCACGGACCCCTCCTTCAAGGAACTTAGAGCTTAGGTTATGACTCACTGTGCTGTCAACCTTTGATCACCGAAATTCCAGGTGCGCCTCCAGGCTCATGATGCTTCATTCACGGAGCCCTGGAGCTGTTCTTGGGACTTCAGATGCTTGTGAAGTGGGGCATGGGCTGTGCAGCCAGGGAACAGAGGCTGGCTGATGAGCCCCCAGCTACCCTTTGCCCTTTCCCACTCAAACTGTGATTCGTCCAAATCCTCTGCCCCAAACAGCCCCCTCCCCTCAACTACTCCCATCGTGTGACAGATTTTGGAGTCAATTCAAACCTCTCATTTTTATTCACATAGCACAGGAGGTCTGGGAACCAAGAAAGTGGCCCAGGTTCAGGCTTCTAGGAAAAGAGGTCTGCAAACTTCAGCCCTGGCAGCTCCTCTTTATAGTAAGTGCAGTGTACACTCTGAACCAAAATGCAAATGTAGTAAAACTTATCTTCACGTGTAATTCTAAATGCCCTGACACAGTCTACAGGGATTGGGGGTGAGTAAAAGGAATTAGTTTATAGGATGGTGATCAGCACCGCAGTATGTAAACACACGGGGTAGGAGTCAGGTGAAGCTGGGTGATGCAGAAGGCTGTGAGCATCACTCTGGCCCTGCAGTGCCCGGTGCAGACTGACAAACGGAATTTAAGTAGAATCAGACACCCAGAACAGCTTGATTTAGTGATGTCAGTTTTCCAGATCAGTGAAGAATCTTGGTATAGTTTCCCCACAGGATTACCTTCCTCAGTCTACACAGTAGCTGCATACCTAGAAAATGCAAAGTATATTAAACTGTGTAGAAGATGTTGATCTCAGTGGTGAGGCAATCCTAACCCTATTTGTTTCCACCACAAGATTCTTCCTAGCACATACATTCTCCCAGTTTCTCCATGCCTACTGGGGTTCTGCCTGCCATAAGACAGAGCAGACGTCTTTGGAGCTCAGATACATCTTTCACAGTTTTCCTCCCCAGAGCAAGTTTGTTCTCCATCACAGATCTGTAGACACATGATAGAATAGAAGAAAATAATAGTACGACATAGTGAAGCCAAGTTTGAGTAATGTGTATATCTGACTTTTAGATTGAAATGTGCAAATCTAACACCACAGGTGGATATTTTCTTGGTTCCCAGAACTCCTCTCGAATATAAACGAGAGGTTTGGACTGACTCCAGAATCTGTTCCATGATAAAGTGGTCGAGGGGAGGGGGTTGTTTGGGGTGGAGGTTTTGGACAAACCACAGTTTGAGTGGGAAAAGTTAGCCAAAGGCTCATAAGTGGGTAAACAGCACAGCCAGCGGTCAGTAAAAGTGAGTGTGCTTGCAACCTAGTTACCCTTTTGCTGGGTTTCCTTGATGACTCAGCAGGTAAAGAATCCCCCTGCATTGCAGGAGACACAGGAGATGCAGGTTTGATCCCTGGGCCAGGAAGAATCCCTGTAGAAGGGAATGGCAACCTGCTCCGGTGTTCTTGCCTGAAAGGTCCCGTGGACAGAGGAGCCTGGTGGGCTGCAGTCCAAAGGGTTGTCACAAACAGTACTTGACTAACCACACACAGGCACGCACCCATTTGCTATGCAGATGCAGATATGGAAGCATTCAAGGGCAAACACTAGTCAACATTACAAATACTGGGTTCAGTGCCATTTAATATGTGTACAATATTTAATCAACAGTAGACAATTGGCTTCCTTCTCATTTGCCTTTGACTTTGTTCATTGCTGGCTTGAACCATAATTCTCTCAGCCTCAGTGGGACACGGCCTTCTGACTTTCCTATTAGCCAGGTTTGAGTTCAGGTTTCAGGCGGCTCCTGTCTTTCATGCTTAAAGATTGAGCGCCTCTGCCTCCTTTGCACCTGATTTAATGTGAAGACTCCTGGGAACATTCGTGACTCCCATGATGGCTAGCCTTGCCATCCTGCTAACCACACAGGAGAATTCGGGGCTCCCTCCTAGCTTTCTGAGCACCTGAGTGTCTCATCTAGATATTTCTCCTTTGCAAGCAGAGAGCTAGCAGAACCTGCCAACATGCAGGGGAGGCCCCAGACTTCCCTGCTTTGTCAGTGTCACCCCCACTGGCACCTCCATTATTCAGACTTCAGCCTGCCTTCTCATTTGCAAGTACTGTTGAAATTTATTTAGTACCTTAAAACATGACCCAGTCTGGCCTTCTAGCCCTGATACTGCCTTTCTTACTAAGAGATCTATTCTCAGGTGGCTCAGTAGTAAAGAATCCTCCTACCAATGCAGGAGAGATGGGTTTGATCCTGGGTCAGGGAGAACCCTGGAGAAAGAAATGACTACCCACTCCAGTATTTTTGCCTGGGAAATCCCATGGACAGAGGAGCCTGATGGGCTACTGTCCATGGGATTGCAAAGAGTTAGACATGACTGAGCAACTGAGCATGCATTCATTCTTCAACTGGGCTTCTTCTGAACTGAATCAAATGTGAAACATCACATTTTGAGTTTTAAGCAAGTTCTATTCAATCACCTGCATTTGTCACCAATACAAACACATGTGCTTTGCAGGTTAAACACTTGCTTTGATTTATGCTAACCTTTCTCTCCTTTCTTCTGTTTTCCCTAAATAGTTCTCATAGGCTTATGTCAACACAGATGCATTATTGTTAAGATATGAACTATGAACATAATTTATATAGTAAATTATGTACAGTTAAGTTGCCTGATGCTTTCAGCTCACTTTACAGTTGGCCTAAGCTACACCTTCCACCATGGTATTTGATGGAAACCGAGAGAATGTTCTACTTCCTCTCTCAATTTTTGACAAAGGTTTCTTTTCTGAGATGTAGCTTGCTGCCTTGTGATGTTTCTGTATTTGCTTGTCCCTCTGATCTCTCTTAGTTATAATAAGGTTTCTGGTTGGGTTTGTCAGCCTCTGATTCAAGTCCCCCAGTCTCTGGATATTCAGGTTTAACGCTTCCTGAAACATGTCCCAGTAATTGGAGATTTGACTTGGGGTTCTTTGACAAGATCTCTTTGATTTATGGAATCAGACATCAGGCTACCATCAGTCATTTGTGCAGCTTTGTCCCATCAGAAGCACTCTTTTCCTGGTGGTGAATGTTCCAATGAATTACTATACAGCAAAAAGGCAATCGTGTATTTTTTTAGGTATACTTCTTTTTTATCCAGTAAAATAGTCTCCATCCAAGTGGCTCGATGAGAAATTCAGTATACTCATCCCCCTGACCTTATACTAATCTATTCAGAAATTAAGTATATTTTCATTAAAATGTCTCCCCCTCCTGTACTCCATCTGGGTGCAGCTCATAGAGTTGCTGCTGCTGCTGCTGCTAAGTCACTTCAGTCGTGTCCAACTCTGTGTGACTCCACAGACGGCAGCCCACCAGGCTCCCCCGTCCCTGGGATTTTCCAGGCAAGAACACTGGAGTGGGTTGCCATTTCCTTCTCCAGTGCATGAAAGTGAAAAGTGAAAGTGAAGTCACTCAGTCGTGTCCGACCTTCAGTAACCTCATGGATTGCAGCCTACCAGGCTCCTCCGTCCATGGGATTTTCTAGGCAAGAGTACTGGAGTGGGGTGCCATCGCCTTCTCCCAGCTCACAGAGTAGTTCTGGCCAGAAAACAATTTCTTGTCTTCAACTGAAGCTTATGAGTAGAGTTGGGATATTAGAAAATTATGCAGGTTATTTCCTTAAGGAGGCTGACCTGGGCTCCATCTTTCCATCTGATGATAACACACATTTTTCTTGATTATTTAGATAATTTCTTAAGTTTGTCCAGGAGAGGTCTTGCCATATTGGGGCCCTGAAGCGTTTGCCATTGCTGAGGATGTTGATGACCCTCCAGCGTGAGCAGAAGCCCCTGGGCTGATGAGTGGCCCCACTGACTCTGACATGGTCACTTCCAGACCCTGGAAGAATAAGACAGGTATCTGGTCACCTGGTCCAAGTCCCTTATCCCTGAGGTAGAGTCCAAATTCTGCAATGTGCAGAAGGCCCCCAGGGAGGTCTCAGGCAGAATTCTCCAGGAGACTTAACATTCTCTGGCGGGCCAGTGGTTCGGGGGAGCTAGAGTCGACTGAAGGATTCAGCTCTCTTGGTCTCTGCCCTCCCACCTCCTCCCTGTAGATTCTCTGAAAACAAGATGGGTTTCTTTAAATTAATACAATGTTCTCTGCTTCTTCTCTTCACGGTTTGATTGATTTCACTTTTCAATCCTGCATTCCCTTCAGACTTGTATCAGAGGCAGAAAGTCTCCTGAATTTGTTTCGAAGTGATTCTGTGGCTGTGGGTGGACTCTTCCCTAGCTACTCACATCCTTGATGAATGGCTGTTTCTACACACCCAGAATGGATGCTGCAAAAAAGCAACATGTCTGGGGTTCACTCTCAATATAGTTAGTTAATGACCAAAGCTGCTGAGAGCCAAAGCATTTTAGTGCCAAGAGGTGGGATGTTAGGACATAAACATGGAGGAATGCGTAGTTTTTAGGTCTCGTGCTGAAACCTACGCGTTAATAACATTCAGAGATGCTTGCAATTCATCTCTGGGGTTTTTGCTCTTTGAGTTCAAGGAGCCCAGGGAATATGAGCTAAGAATTACTTTTTTCTCTCATTATCTAGAACTGTGCTTTCTACAAGGGTAGCTACTAGACACAAGTGGCTATTTAAATTTAAATTAATTAATGTTAAATACAGGCTCATTCTTTAGTCAAACTATCCAGATGGTCCCTTACTTAGATGGTTTGAATTAGGTTTCAACTTTACAGTGGTGCAAAAGCAATACACATTCAGTAGAAACTGTACTTTGAATTTTGAATTTTTAAAAATTCTTTTATTTAACATTAAAGAAATTGAGACCTATGGACCAGAGTTTCTTAATCTCAGCACTCCTGGCTATCTCATGCATTTGAGAATGTTTACAGCATCCTGGTTTCTGTTTCATTTGATGCCAGAAGCTTCCCTCTCCCACAGCTGTGACAACCAAAAATGTTTCCAGACATTGCCAAATGTCACCCGGAAGGCAAAATAGCCTCTAGTTGATAATCACTGTCATAGACGCTAAATCCAAGTTCAATCATTGGACAACGCAACATTAAAATCCAAGTTTGGTGACTTTTATCCCACTTTCAATGGACTTGTTCCACCAATTCTATGGAAACTTTTGTACTCATGGTGATAAGATGGCTGCTGCCCCTCCAGGTATCACATATACATTTCCAGCAGGAAGATAGGAGGCTAACAAGTAACAAGAGGCAAGAACATTCCTCCTAAAGTGGCCATCTTTTTACAGAGAAGGAATGCCCTCCCTAGTGACTCTTCCTACATAGCACTGGTCAGAAGTGTCTGCATTTTGAATTTTGCTTCTCCCAAAGATGGCAATAAGGGGACAATCCTGTCTTGTGATGTTGGGAAAAAACAGCCACAGTTCCCTGTCAACCCTGTGATCATGAGGGGAAGCAACTGATGTATTGACATCCGTGAGGACCCAGACAGACATTCTGCTTTGTTCACTTTCAATTTCGTAATCAGTAAATTAGAGGAGATATTCAACATTTTATCATAAGCTAGGCTTTGTGATAGATGAGTTTGCCCAACTGTAGGCTAATGTTCTGAGCACCATTAAAGTAGGCTGGGCTGAGCTAAAATGTTCAGAAGGTTCAGTCCATTAAATGCATTTTCAACCTAATGATAATTTCAACTTACAATAGGTATATCAGGATGTAACCCCATTGGGGAAGATCTACATTTCAGATGCTTTGCAGCCACCTGTGGCTACTGTATTGGAAGCATAAACAGAGAATATTCCTGTCATTGCAGAAATTCTATTGAATAGCCTTGGTCCAGAACACAGAAGAACTCCATCTTTTAGAAACCTGGAAGGCTCTTCCCCTCCCTGCACCATTTCAGCCAAGTCTTACCTGAGACTTGCCCCCTTTCCTAGAGGTTGTTGGACTTCACAGTGAAACAGTTTTGGATATTCAGAAAGATTATAGGAAACATTTTCTAGGAAAAAAAGTTTACATTTTCTAATAGCAGCTTGTAGATTGAATAAAGGTAGCAAGTGATTCGATAATTATAATAATAGCAGCTACTTTTGTTGTGCACCTGCTGTGTTCTGGGGTTTTGTTCTAAATAGTTTACAAAGAGACTCGCAGACTTAGCAGACGAACTTACAGTTGCCGGGAGGAAGGGAGAGTTAGGGAGTTTGGGAAGGTCATGTACACACTGCTATATTCACAGTGGATAACCAGCAAGGACCTGCTGCATAGCACGGGGAACTCTACTCAGTGTTATGTGCCAGCTTGGATGGGAGCGGGGTCTGGGGAGAGAAGTGTGTGTGTGTGTGTGTGTGTGTGTGTGTGGTAGTTGCTTAGTTGTGTCCGACTCTTTGTGACCCCATGAACTTAAGCTCACCAGGCTCCTCTATGGAATTCTCCAGGCAAGAATACTGGAGTGGGTTGCCATTCCCTTCCCCAAGGAATCTTCCTGACCCAGGGATCAAACCCAGGTCTCCTGCATTGCAGATTGCTTACCATCTGAGCCACCAGGGAAGCTCCTGGGGGAGAATGGAGACATATATATGTATGGCTGAGTCCCTTTGCTGTCCACCTGAAATTACTGAAACATTGTTAATCAGCTCCAACAGAAAATTAACATTTTAAAGTTTGAAAATAAAATACCTTAAATAATGATAATATATTCATTCAAAAAATAAATGGCTTAAAGTATTAACTCTTTTAATCCTTAGAATTAACCCTGTGACGTGTGGTGCTATATTGTCCCTACTTTTCAGTGGAGAAGAAGGAAATATAGAGAAGTTAAACAACTGAGCCTGGAGTCACACACAGCTAAGTGGCTGAAGTGCTACTTGACCCCAGACAGCGTTAACTCCAGCTGCCTCCCACATCTTTGTAAGTGGCACCTGAGTATCCAGAATGTCCACCCATGAGGGAAACAGCAAGCTGGTCCGTACACTGCAGAGGACGTGCTGTCTAGAAGGGCAGCCTGGCTCGTGCCCTTCTCGGTGACCTCAGCAGATTCTAATGAGTTTTCTGTAGGCTCACCAAGCTTCCCTGGTGGGTCAGATGGTAAAGGACCTGCCTGCAATACAGGAGACCTGGATTCAGTCTCTGGGTTGGGAAGATCCCCTGGAGGAGGGCATGGCAACCCACTCCAGTGTTCTTGCCTGGAGAATCCCCATGGACAGAGGAGCCTGGCGGGCTACAGTCCATGGGGTTGCAAAGAGTCAGACACGACTGAGCAACTAAGCACAACAGAATAAAAATTTTAAAAAAAAAACAAAATTTCTGAAAGAAAGTTGTGGCACTATAGACTGTTTGGAGGGAATAACTGATCTTCTAGATGAAGAATTGGTAAATTAGGGCTGGCAGGCTGCCTCCAGCCTGCTTCCTGTTTTCCTAAGTAAAGTTTTGTTGGAACATGGCCACAGATGTTTGTTTACTCTGTCACCTGTGGTTGCTTCTTCACTACCAGAACAGAGTAGGTGAAATGGAGATCAAGTGACCCACAAAAGCTGAAACATTTATTTTCTGGCCCTTTATAGAAGAAGCTCACCAACCCTGTGGTGGACCATATTCTCTACGTCTTTCAAAATAACTAGCCTCTTCTGTTAGCAATAGTGCTAATGTTTTGAACTTGAAGAATGACCCTACATTGTCAGAAACATTTCAGTATTTTCATTGCTTTTCAACCTAATGTGTGCAGCCCCTGCTGTGTGCCAGGCATCACTGAATTGGTGTGGGCACTCAGCCCTGGCACGAAAACACCAGTCCTCAAGTGCCAGCATTTCAGTGGTCTGACGATGTGCTTTCTGTGAGTAATTTCTGATGGGTCCCTGGGCACTCCGTGAGCCTGAGGTCCATTCACGCTTACTTTTCTGCCTGTGCTTGTTGTCAGAAGACACGTGCACACAAAATGTTCACTCACTGCTGCTCTCTCTTTAAGATTGTGGTGGAGTTAGCTAAAATAGTCAGAAAACATTAAAATTAAACATCTTTTGTATTTCATATCCCATTATGGAGTTAGAATACATTAAATTTCTCTAAAATGTATCTGCCAGACATTTTTAAAATACCTTTTTCCCCTTGATTATAAAAGTTATATATGCAGAAAATATGGAAGGACCTAACCACAAGAATGAGAGTTCCCCCCACAAAACCCCACCACCCAGAGGTAGCCCTGTTAGTATCTGAGTGTAATAATTTTTTTGAAGAAGATTCTGCCACATATACAAAGGTTTCTTTTCTCTTAATTTTTCTGTATGCCATTGAAAATGTCTTAGTCAACATCATTTTCCAATACTATATAATATTCCATTCATATTTCTGAATCATAATTTACTAAACTGTTTCCTTTTTTACTGGGCATTTAGGTTGTTTCCAGCTGTTTGCTACTATAAATAAAGCATAATAACTGTCTTTGTTAATGAATTTCTATTTGCATCATGGGTGTTTCCTTAGGGTCAGATTCTCAAATACTGAATTAAACAGACTTAACATGTTTAAAGTTTATAACATGTACGCCCCAAAATTCATATCATCTGTGACTTAACTTCCTCTCTGTCTCCCAACAGTACCATACTAGGTCATATAACCCTACAGCAAAGACTTGTTAACATGGATGACTGTTCAGAGATTGAATGTTAAACTGAAAACTGTAGACAAACAGGTACATTTACAATGATCCCACTGGTGGTTGGACACTGCTCTTAGGAGTGTGCTTGTTTTCCTAAGGGAAGATGGTTTGAACACAGCGATGTGCTTGGAGATGTCCCTTGGCCTGTTGTCAAGCCCAGCTGGGTGTGAGAATGACCTTGCAGGACTGGACACCCCAGGGCCTTGACACCTGCTGCTCTCTCTCTCCAGGATGCCCGCCCCCCGCGCCAGAGAGTCCCTTAGCTTATTGTCTTCCCGCAGGCCTTACATAAACATCACCTCTCAGTGCAGCCTCTGTGGCCACCACGTCTCTCTCCCACCCTTCCCCCTGCTCGCTTCCCTGGGTGGCTCTCATTACTCTATCATTGCTTGCAATCCTAGGTGTGCGTTTGTTTACCGTCTGTCTCTGGGATCCCAAGAGCAGGGCTCCCATCCGCCCTGTCCGTTGTCTGGTTATGTTCACATTATTCTGTCTCAGGATATCTTACCTTTAGGTGTTGTGCGGTTGTCAGAGTGACTTGTATCCCAGCTTGTCATTAAGGTCACCCTCTGATATGGGGAGAATCAGCCTGGGGACAGATGGATGGCCTTGAGAAGGAACCTGTGACGCATAGGGGCCCTGAGGAGGGCTGGCCCTGGTGTTGGGGGATGTGACTTGACTTTTATTCATCACATTGGCCGTTTGTATGAATTTGAGCCTGCAGCCACTTTGGGCACAAGCTACTGGCCCTCCTTCTGGGGCTGGCGGCCCCTCCCTGTGTCACAGAGCAGCAGTGCAGTGTCCCCCAGAGCCAGAGGGACAGGCGGACCCATGCATGGTTGTGGTGTTCCAGTTAAGTACAACACCTGACTTAAGGGGGATATGTGGTCTCAGCAAGGAGTTAAACTCGGGTTACACGTAGACCCCAGGACTCCCTCACAGGTGGCACAGCAAAGGTCATTGCCCAAATGTCAGTGATTATGTTATGGGAACTCATGCCTTGTGAGCACGAGGACTGTTCCTCGGGAAGAATTGCTGATGCACGCCTTCCTCGCTTAGAGCAGCTGTCTTGACGGCCGTGTTGTCAGAGCAGCGGCAGGCGGACAGAGCACAGGACGCGAGGCCTCTTCTCTTCCTCCAGGTCCAGCACGTACCGCCCCAAGGGTTTTGACGTCACTGTGAAGTACACGCAGGGGAGCTGGACCGGCTTCGTTGGGGAGGACGTGGTCACCATCCCCAAAGGCTTCAACAGTTCTTTTCTTGTCAACATCGCCACCATATTTGAGTCAGAGAATTTCTTTCTGCCTGGGATTAGATGGAATGGGATACTTGGACTGGCTTACGCTACCCTGGCCAAGGTAAGACTGATGGGTGGGTCTACAAACATCAAATGGTGGGAAAAAATTCTGCAACCAGTCACTGGGGGGGCCAGCAGAGGGGCCCAGGCTGTCCAAGACAGTCAATGAGAATCACATGGTTGAAAGACCAGTGTTCACACGATTGATTAGACCTCTAAGCATTTTTAAAATTTAAGATAAATGGTGAGATTCTTTGAGCCTTCCCGTAAGATATTCCCATGGCATGCCTTTTCTCATTTGTCTCTTTCTGTTTATTTTACTTGTATAGTTGACAAATGTTAACAGAATCTGAATGCCTTTGATGATGGTGCGTGTTTAGGAGTTTTTATTAGGGCAGGATTAAGAGAAAATACGTTTATTAAATTCGTAAAGGGGACTTCCAATGCAGGGGATGAAGGTTGGACCCGTAGTCAGACAACGAGGATCCCATACACGGCACAGCATGGCCAGAAAGATTCTTTAAAAAATAATATTGATAAAGAAAGAGCCTTAGGGTGACAGTGGAAACTCCGCAGGAAGAGGTGTCCCGCCAGGCATGGAGCGTGACACTGCTTTCCCCTCACTCTGGAACTGGGGCCCAGACACCTGCAGGCTCACCTGGGGACCGCCAGCCAGTGGAAGCAGCGATGCTTTGAGGAGAGACGGTGATGGTCCTCATCAGCATCAGGACCATCACAGAGCAGGGAAAGAGAGCACACTTCTCTGTCTTTGATCCACCCAAAGCAAGCAATGATCACATTCGGGAGGAGGGGGGTGGACTGGGAAGGAAAGGATGCCACGGGCAGGCAGATCCGACAACCCGGTGTGGCCCCCGGGCCCCGAGAGGCCAGGGTAGGTCAGTGCACATGTGAGGAGAGGTCACCCCTCCTGGCCTGTAACCAGGCACCCTGGCTTGGCTTCTCCTTGTTCAGACAGGCTTTCAGCCAGCGCTAAGTGTGGAACAAAGAATCGTGGGTGTAGAAAGTCCTGTTTTCTCTCTGGAAGGATGTTTGCTCCAGCTCGAGTTTACTAGCAAGTGATGCAGGCAATGAGGAGAGGGGACACAGGAGCGGGACATAGAGGGCAGGAGGCATTTCCAAACACTGTAGTTTCTTAAGGAGAAAGAGCAACCCATGACCCCTGGACCGAGACCATTACAAGATGTCCTTCCGAGGAGTCTCAGGACCTCCCCAGAAGGCAGACTCCATAGGCTTACATTAGTTATGTGTGGACAGAGGGTTAGAGAGGCTTACCCCTTGCCGAGGACTGTCGGAGCACAGAGCCCTGTCTGAAGAGCCCAGATGGACTTTAGAGCTCAGCACCATAGGGCTTTCCAGGTGGCTCAGCAGTAAAGGATTTGCCTGAAATGCAAGAGATGCAGGTTCAGTCCCTGAGTCTGGAAGATTCCCTAGAGAAGCAACCCACTCCAGTATTCTTGCCTGGAAATCCCACGGACAGAGGAGCCTGGCGGGCCACAGTCTATGGCGTCACAAAGTGTCAGACATAACTTAGCAACTGAACGACAAGCATAAGAAAAGTTTAATGTGAGTTCCCAGACTTGTAACAACTTCCATTTCTAAATACTTTTCACTGACAACTGACTACATGTTTCTTCTTGTGACTTCAAAAATAAAAGATATATGATTGATTTGATGATTATTTGGGAGATGGTACCTTAAAGGTAAATTATCTGGAATTAATAATACATGAAGCTTCCTCAAGAATAGACTGCTTCGGGTTTTGGGGGATGTCCAGACTCCCCACAAGACCATGTATCTTTTCATCTATGAGATTCCAAGATGGCCAGCAATTGGCTTCGTGTTCCTAGGTTAGGGGAGACCAAAGCAGGATTTACAGGAAGTGGAGCATGGCTAGAAAGAGCACTGGCAGGGCGGTCTGGGTTGGTGGCCCAAAGACATTTCTGAAATAGATTCCGTGAGCACCCGCTGGGGGTGTCAGAGTGTGCAGGAGCCTCCTAGCTGATGCTGTCTGCTCCCCCACCAAAGATGTGGTTATGGCCACCTGCAGGGCCTCAGCCTGCTGAGTCAGGTTCTCTGCTGGTCCTGGACAACTGTGTGCTTTTAAACCATAAAGGGATCCCAAGTCCTGCTGAAGAATGACTTGGTGCAAAAATAATAATAGATCCTGTCGCATGTACCAGACACTTTTTTAAGCACTCTTGTATTTACTGACCCACTTAAGCCCCAGAAGAGCTCTGGGATGTGACTATGATCCCCATTTTACAGATAAGGAAACAAAGGGACAAGTCACACAGTTTGCAAGTCAGGGGTGGAGTCAGGATTCAATTCCAGGCAGTGTTTACCTGGCTGCTTCTCATGAAGGCAGACACAGGCTGGGTCATCACCAGACCCAACCTGATTTCTAGAGGGGGCTTTGTCTCCTTCCTTGACCCAAAGACAAAGTGTTTAGGCTACAATTACACAGAGGGATTGTGCCAAATTCTGCCAGAGTCCACAGAGGCTGGGTAAGAAGCGATAGGAGGCCAGATACGAAGGAGCTAAATAAATAGGAAGGTTTCTGTCTGATCACATTGCCTCCAGAATTAGAGTTTCAGTTCCTACAGATTATAAATAATCCTTCCCTAGATTTACTGTGGGTGGCCAGAAGATGCCTGGAGCATCTAAGCTGCTACAATTGTTGAGTTTTCATCAAGAACAAACCATTCATAGTAACAAACTCTAATCTCTCCCAGTTGTCAAAACCAAAATGGAGACATAGATCTATGACAGTCTTTCCTCACCACCAGCACCTATGACCCCCTGCCCCACTCCCACAGCCAAGACCTGTTCACAGACCATCCTTCCTTTTCAGTTCTAGAGAAATGGGGTTGTTCTCTGAAGGCATGGTTACATGTAAGGAGGCACGGAGGATGTTACTAACATGTGGCAATGAGGAGTAATGGGCTGTTTAAACTGCAGGACAATGGCATCATTCCTCTTCTGATCACAACAGTAGCCTTATTCCTTTTCCCGTCACCAGAGTTCAGCAGACAGCCGGTAGAGCTAAGCCTCCTCCCAGGGGTCTGGCATGTGAATTGTTCCCTTGGGTCAGGCACCTGTCATTTGCATGTTGGACATGACTGAAAGGGGTAGAAAAAGGAAACTTTTTCTGAAGCTGCAAAGGCAGCTCCTGGAAACCCTGTTCTCTCCTTACTCCAAAATGTCTAAGATTAGACTCCACCACCTACCTAGGTAACCCATTTCTGCATCTTCTCACGCTGATCTCACGAGGTGGTCAGATGATAAATGGGGCAGCCACTTCACAGCTTCAGGAAATACTATCTTATCTTCCCAACAGAGACACTGCCCCAAAAGGAAAAATACCAAGTCACAGGGAGTTCTGTTGGAGGTTTCTGAATTAGCGGACTTAATCATGAGCTTGTTTATTTCTTAACCTTGAAAATATTAAATAGAAAGAAATGCCATGTTGTACACCATGCCTGGTCCCTGCACAGGGGGACCCCTTGTCTACCCTGGAGCCCTTAATCGGCTGCCTTGTTTCCCTGCCCCTTCTGCAGCCTTCAAGTTCTCTGGAGACCTTCTTTGATTCCCTCGTGGCACAAGCAAAAATCCCCAACATCTTCTCCATGCAGATGTGTGGGGCCGGACTGCCAGTAGCTGGATCTGGTACCAACGGAGGTAGTCTTGTGGGTATCTTTTAGTCTTAAAGGGGAGAAAAAAATCACAAACCAGTGGGGCTGTTTTTCCTGCTTTGTTAAGACCCTGATAGAAATATTAGACACATAGAGATACATGGGTGCTGTGAAAGTTTTGATAATCCTTGTTTTATAGCCTTAAAAATGGATAAAGTTAGGTAATTTTTAATTTTTCCTAAACATCCTGCTGTCTAATAAAGTGATTCTCATTGCTTCCCCAAATTCCTTTAAAGCTTTTTTTTTTTTAATGTTCCTTTGAAAGGTAACTGATTTTGGGAGGATGTTGGAGGGAGGCATATGAGGACCTGTGGGGCAAGGTGGTAGATCAGCTGTGCTCTGGGGAGTGGGGCCTGGGATCTCATAAATTTGTTGGAGAGATAGGAGCACCTTATGCACAGAAGTACATGCATATGCATATACACACATGTTACACATCTTATACATACACTATACCCATCTTGAGTTCTGAAGAAGAGCACAGAGAGACAAGAAGGCCTTCCTAAGTGATTACTACAAAGAAAGAGAGGAAAACAGTAGAATGGGAAAGACTAGAGATCTCTTCAAGAAAATCAGAGATATCAAAGGAACATTTCATGCAAAGATGCGCACAATAAAAGGACAAAAAGAGTCTGGACCTAACAGAAACAGAAGATATTAAGAAGAGGTGGCAAGAATACATGGAAGAACTATACAAAAAAGATCTTCATGACCCGGATAATCACAATGGTGTGATCACTCACCTAGAGCCAGACATCCTGGAGTCTGAAGTCAAGTGGGCCTCAGGAAGCATCACTACAAACAAAGCTAGTGTAGGTGATGGAATTCCAGCTGAGCTAGTTCAAATGCTAAAAGATGATGCTGTGAAAGAGCTGCACTCACTATGCCAGCAAATCTGGAAAACTCAGCAGTGGCCACAAGACTGGAAAAGGTCAATTTTCATTCCAATCCCAAAGAAAGGCAATGCCAAAGAATACTCAGACTACCACACAATTGCACTCATCTCAGACTCTAGCAAAGTAATGCTCAAAGTTCTCCAAGCCAGGCCTCAACAGTACCTGAACCATGAACTTCCAGATGTTCAAGCTGGATTTAGAAAAGGCAGAGGAACCAGAGATCAAATTGCCAACATTTATTGGATCATCAAAAAAGCAAGAGAGTTCCAGAAAAATATCTACTTCTGTTTTATTGAATACACCAAAGCCTTTGACTATTTGGATCACAACAAACTGGAATATTCTTCAAGACATAGGAATACCAGACTACCTTACCTGCCTCCTTTGCAAACAGATCAAGAAGCAACAGTTAGAACTGGACATGGAACAACAGACTGGTTCCAAATTGGGAAAGGAGTCCCTCAAGGCTGTATATTGTCACCTGATTATTTAATATATATGCAAAATACATCATGTGAAATGCCAGACTGGATGAAGCACAAGCTGGAATCAAGATTGCCAGGAGAAATATCAATAACCTCAGATACGCAGATGACACCATCTTATGGCAGAAAGCGAAGAACTAAAGAGCCTTTTGATGAAAGAGAAGAGTGAAAAAGCTGGCTTAAAACTCAGCATTCAAAAAACTAAGGTCATGGCATCTGGTTCTATCACTTCATGGCAAATAGATGGGGAAACAATGGAAATAGTGACAGACTTTATTTTCTTGGGCTCCAAAATCACTGCAGATGGTGACTGCAGCCATGAAATTAAAAGACACTTGCTCTTTGGAAGTAAAACTATGACCAGCCTAGACAGCATATTAGAAAGTAGAAACATTACTTTGCCAACAGAGGTCTGTCTACTCAAAGCTATGGTTTTTCCAGTAGTCACGTATGGATGTGAGAGTTGGACTATAAAGAAAGCTGCGCACCAAAGAATTGCTGCTTTTGAACTGTGGTGTGGAGAAGACTCTTGAGAGTCCCTTGGACTGCAAGGAGATTCAACCAGTCCAAATAAAAGGAAATCAGTCCTGAATATTCATTGGAAGGACTGATGCTGAAGCTGAAACTTATCTTTGGCCATCTGATGTGAAGAACTGACTCACTGGAAAAAACTCTGATACTGGGAAAGATTGAAGGCAGGAAGAGAAGGGGACAACAGATGATGAGATGGTTGGATGGCATCACCGACTCGATGGACATGAGTTTGAGCAAGCTCTGGGAGTTGGTGATGGACAGGGAAGCCTGGTGTGCTACAGTCCATGGGGTCACAAAGAGTCAGATATGACTGAGCGACTGAACTGAACTAATACATACTTACACACATGAGCATGCACATAGCACACACACATGCACACATATACACACTACACAAACATGCATCATATACACATGTGCTTACACACGTGCACACACACATGTACACACAAGTATATACACATGTATGTGCACACATACACACATACTTGTGCATACATACACATGCATGCATGTACACACTATATACCATTACACAGAGATTTACATNACACAAACATGCATCATATACACATGTGCTTACACACGTGCACACACACATGTACACACAAGTATATACACGTGTATGTGCACACATACACACATACTTGTGCATACATACACATGCATGCATGTACACACTATATACCATTACACAGAGATTTACATACTTGCATGTGCATACATACAGGTACAGGCACAGATGTACACACATCCCTGCACACATACACACACACACACAGTGAAACAGAATCAAGCTGGGAACATGCCATATCCCAAGTGTCTCCCTGATGGGCCTGCACCCAGACGTCTACAGTGGGAGACGAAGGGGAGAATGCACATGAAGGGCCCCCAGGGGGATGATGCTGACCCCTTTGCTCTCTAACTAGCCTCACACAGGTTTTCATCACTCTGTTTTTTTACCACCTTTTCAGAGGAGAGGGGTGATCTTACACAGATTTCCAAAATGAAGTTTTGATTAGAGAAGCTGTTTTGTTCCTCTTTCCATGCAAATTTGGGGCAGGAAGTCATCCTTTGTCTTCTGAGGGACTAAATTTTGTCAGTCTGTGTGGTTGACCATTTTATTGCATTTCTTTGCCCACGACTGGGATGGGGTAGGGGAGGATCTCAGTATCAGAAAACTGGAACTGTATGCATTTCCTCTACATAAAAGAAATTATCAAAGCATCCTGATTAGAGTGGGACTCTGATTTTCCAACACATGGCCCCAGAATATTCCTTGTTTAATTTCCAGGCCTATGCATTTGTTTATAACATCCTGTTAAATTGGAAGTACTGATTCCAGTGAAGTTTTGCCTTATAAGAGCATGCTTCTCATCAGAAAAAACAAGTATTGTATGTTAACACATATATATGGAATCTAAAAAATAGTATTGATGAACCTATTTGCAGGGAAGGCGTGAAGACACAGATGTGCATGGACTTGTGGACACAGTGAGGGAAGGAGAGGGTGGAATGAATGGAAAAAGTAGCATCAACATGTATACACTATCATGTGTAAAACAGATAGCTGGTGGGAAGTTGCTGTATAACACAGGGGGCCCAGCCTGGCCTTCTGTGATGACCTGGAGGGATGGTAGCGTGAGGGGAAGGAGGCTCGAGAGGGAGGTGATATATGTATAATTACGGCTGATTTGCTTGTTGTACCAACACCACATTGGCAAAACAGTTTTCCTCCAGTTAAAAAATAAATTTAAAAAGCAAAAAAGCACGCTTCTCTGTGTAACTTTGTTATATGCCTATATATTTTTTCTATTAAATATGTAAATGTTTTCCTTCCCAGGTCCTAGGTGGAATTGAACCAACTTTGTACAAAGGAGACATCTGGTACACCCCTATTAAGGAGGAGTGGTATTATCAGATAGAAATTCTAAAATTGGAAATTGGAGGCCAGAGCCTTAATCTGGACTGCAGAGAGGTATTTCCACTCTTGTCTCTTTGTCTGCATGTGCCTGGGCCACTAAATTTGCCTATTTAATTCAGCTAGTACCTGAATATGAAATCAGACTGTGCATTACATTGCATGATAAATCAAAAGCTCATGACAATAAAAGTTACAGGGCATTGTTGTAGATAATTTTATATCAATGACCCTCCCTCTAATTGCTTCCCTTCAATTCCTCCTCTTGGAATTAGCATAAAGTGATGAGTGAAAAAAGTTATATAGAACCACGTCATCCTGGCTTGATTGTCCCTGAACTCTGTTCAAGAGAGTAAAGTAAGCAAGGTTTTTATCAGAGTAAAAGGGGACTAAAAATAAGCAAAATGAAACCAGAAATACATCATCAGCTTTATCCTCCGTCTACATCTAATCCCCAATTTCCCCCCCAGTACACAGTTCTCACTCGAAGAAACATTATGATCTAAAGATGTGGGTGGCTGATGGTGCTAAGAGGAGGCAGAGCTGGGAAACCGCATCTCTCGTTAACCTTGTTCACACCTCTCACTGCATTTTGGCTTATTTGTGGTACATAATGACGTGATTGCGATGATCTCCAACATTTTCAGAATTGTTTTTAAAAACCACCAGCATTTCATCAGCATTGATTGTATTCGTGCCTGTCATCATTGCCTTTCACTTTAACCATCACATTGTACCATGAGTTCTCATATAGAGATGCCTCTGCAGAAACAATCAAAGCTTGATAAAGGGATGGTCCAGTCCCCTGGAATGGTGTTTCTTTCCTAAGTCTACAAATCTGTTTATTGTCAAAAAGACATTTATTTGCCACTGAAGAGTCCAGTGATAGAATCAAATGGGCTGGCCTAAAATAAAGTATAAACTTTGCGCGCGCACGTGTGTGTATTGGAGAGTACAAGCGCCTTTGGAGGTTTGATTCTCATATTCTTCATTCTCTCCTGCCCCCCTTCCCAATCTGCCACACTTGCCACAACAGAGAAAACAATAAAAGTGCTATCGTCCTACTCCAACATTTCAGTATACAAGCTTTTCTTACATACACAGGCATGATAATTTTGTGAACAAACAAGACCGTATTTAAATTAGAGTTTTTCTAAATTGAAATTAGTTTTACACTTGAAAAGAATATGAATCAGTTGCTGTATTTCGGTTTCTCACAATTCTTCACTCTTCCCACCTGTTACCTAAACAAATCCTTGTTTCCTTTTGACCTGATTGGTGTATTTGGTCATATGACTCAGGGATTTGCCATAGAAACGGGAGGATTGAATTGCCCATGGCTCACTCCATCCCCTGGCAGCCTTGCTCATCCGGTTATGTCCCTAGAGGCTGGCTGACTTCTTTGGTCTTGGCCCACTGACCTCCACCCTTTTCCCTCAGCCACTTAAAGAATGATGGGGAAGCAGGGCTGGCAGTGTCTCTGTGTTGTAAGATTCTCTTATTGAATGGGGCTTTGGTTCCATTCTAAATGAAATATGGGGTACCTGTTGAAAAACCGTCCTTCCTTCTCTTTCTCTGTTAATGAAGTAATACAGAGTTGGTTTTGCATGATTTGCATAAATAACATTTAGTGTTTCATTTCAGCCTCTAACGACGAATGGGTCTTCC
>SJYX01018092.1:241862-271513 GCA_006410675.1 Oreotragus oreotragus
GTTTCTTTGTTAATTTGCTGGTTAGTTGATCTGTCCATAGGTGTGAGTGGAGTATTAACGTCTCCCACTATTATTGCTGTCTCTTATACACATCTGGAGGGTTGTGGTCCTTTATGGAATCCAGCCACTGCTAAATAAGAGAAAAGTCCTGAATTAAGCTGTTGATTTTGGTGATATCACTGCCCTTTTCTGGCCTCAGTTTCTTTATCTGTAGTGAGAATACTGGGTGAGGAAGTTCTTGGTTCCCAAGTTCTGAGAATATGAAATGAACTGTAGCCACCAAGGAGGTACCATGGCTACTGAATGCGTGTATCACAGAAGCTGGGTGACAGCAGGCTGGACCGTGCGTCGATGTGGGTGCGGGTTGCTCATGTGCCTTCTCCCCTGTTCTAGTACAATGCGGACAAGGCCATCGTGGACAGTGGCACCACGCTGCTGCGCCTGCCCCAGAAGGTGTTTGACGCCGTGGTGGAGGCTGTGGCCCGCACGTCTCTGGTGAGTCCCCAGAATGTTCGGTGAGTCTCAGAGGTCACACCAGGTCAGGACCACATACTGGAGAGTACCACCGTGTATTCTAACAGCTCCAATCCAAGGGTTTGGAGTGTGGGGAGGGTGGTGGTCCTTTATGGAATCCAGCCACTGCTGAATAAGAGAAAAGTCCTGAACTAAGCTGTTGATTTTGGTGATATCACTGCCCTTTTCTGGCCTGAGTTTCTTTATCTGTAGTGAGAATACTGGGTGAGGAAGTTCTTGGTTCCCAAGTTTTGAGAAAATGAAATGAATTGTAGCCACCAAGGAGGTACCATGGCTACTGAATGCGTGTATTACAGAAGCTGGGTGACGGCAGGCTGGACCGTGCATCGATGTGGGTGCGGGTTGCTCACGTGCCTTCTCCCCTGTTCTAGTACAATGCAGACAAGGCCATCGTGGACAGTGGCACCACGCTTCTGCGCCTGCCCCAGAAGGTGTTTGACGCCGTGGTGGAGGCTGTGGCCCGCACATCTCTGGTGAGTCCCCAGAATGTTCGGTGAGTCTCAGAGGTCATACCAGGTCAGGACCACATACTGGAGAGTACCACCGTGTATTCTAACAGCTCCAATCCAAGGGTTTGGAGGATTGTTTTAACAATTATTTCTTAAGTTCACCATCTTATTCTTGGATGGCGGTGGTGTTGAGTGGCTAAGTCATGTCCAACTCTTGCGACCCCATAGCCCGCCAGGCTCCTCTGTCCATGGAATTTCCCAGGCAAGAATACTGGAGTGGGTTGCCATTTCCTTCTCCAGGGGATCTTTCCAACCCAGGGATCAAACCCCCGTCTCCTGCATTGCAGGCGGGTTCTTTACCACTGAGCCACCAGGGATTCCCACTTTATTCTTTGATATTAACCAGCAAATAATTCCTTCACTTTAATCTCAGAGGTCTTGGATCTAAAGATGCAATGCTTTTCAGTATTTCAAATAATAATGTAGTTGCTATGGTACTTTTTTAAACTACGGAAAAATAAACCACTTGGTAACACATTAAATAGTAAACCAGGAATGTGTTTGTAGCTCTTTAAACAAACCAAAAATTATGCTCCTTTTTTGGCCTTCATCCAAGCTATGCTGGGATTTTTAACTCCTACTTCTGTAACAAAGTATGATTCACAGAAGACAAAGGTCAATCCACCAATATAGTAATTATTTTATGGCCACGCTCTGAAATACCATTAAAATCCTGGTAAAGGACAACATGCCTTGAGGGCCTGGTTAACAGTCATCCCAGTGTGACCCCAACTTCCAGTTAGTTCAAGCACTGTGATGGACCATGAAGCATTGATTGCAAGGACCACAGCGTTGGGGGGCAGATGGACTTGAATTTAATCTAGTTTCTGCCACTTATTAGCTGAGTGCCTTGTGGGGCAGGGGGTACTTTTGTGCCCCCTGAGAGCCTCTATGTTCTTATCATGGCTTGTTGTGAGGGTTTAGGGTAACTCAATGGGTGTTTGATCAAGAAGTACTTCTGTTTAATGTCTAAACCATGGTGTTACTGCTATTTGTTTGGGTGCAAGATAAATATTTCTCTCAGCTTCTTGGGTGTCTCCATAAGCATCTGTCCATGCAGGGCCACTCTTGCAAGGTCACCAGAACAAGTCTTCTCCTGGTTCTGACTCCAGTGAGGCTGAGAGTCCCACGGCCCCACTGGGCTGTGGCCAAACCCAGAGACAGATGGATGGAAGAGGCACAGCGGTTACTTTGTCACAGGTGATGTAGCAGGAACAGAGAAGAAAGAGCAGGCTTTTGGTTGTCCTGGACCAGAACTTCAAAAGTCTGAATAAAAGTGCTGTGGGAAATGCAGCAGGCAAATCAAAAGAACGCAGAGGGAAACCAGAAGAAACGACACCGAGGTCCTTTGTGAACCGGGAGGTCAAGAGTACAGTGGACAAAAAAGCCAGAGCAAGCCTCTATCTTGTCTAATATCTGCTGAATCAGAAAAAAAGTGGCAGGCAATGTTTTCAGTGCCTTAAATTTAGGAAACTGGCTGAAAACCAGACCATGCTGGAAATACAGAGCAATATGCTGCTTCAGAGTAAAAAAAAATGTCCTCAGTGAAATTAACGTGCGCATCCTCAAATTTAATAGTCTGAGCTGTAAGGATTTTACCCTCCGTCCCAAGGACACACTGGCAGCACCAGCATGTGACTCCAGCAAGCCCATGACCAGCCTGGGCCTCTGTAGATTTCGTGACTTCAGCCAGAACCAGCGGGGCTGTGGCGGCGGGGCGCTAGCATGCCTGAGGTCAGCACAGCATGTGTTCAGCAGTGCCTGACTCTGTAAGAAAAGCACGAGGTAGAAGGAACGAGATTACGAAATGTGTTTGCCTAATCTAAAATTATCCTCTGGTTTCAGTGCCTGCATCAGGAAGGAGAGGCCCGGGAGGATGTTTGTCTTGAGCAGGGAAAGCTCAACAAGGGGGTTGCTCTCTGTCTCACGTGCATGGACCGGAGATGTGCCTGATCTCTCTCTGCTGGGTTCATCTTAGCTGGCTCTCTTCACTTGGGTTTTCTTTCTTAGTTAAGCAAAGGGCTGCCTTCAGAGAGGTAAATACCGTACAGATGCCAGGCCCTATCTCTGGGCCTGGATTGTTTAGATGGGATTTTAGAAATGAATAGTTTGTAGGTCTGTAGTTCTTTTCAATTACTGAAGTATAGTTAATTCACAATGCTGTATTGTTTCAAGTGTACAGCAAAGTAATTCAGATATACATAGATACAGATATGTAGAGATAGATCCTTTTTCAGATTCTAGAGTCCCTTGGACAACGAGGAGACCAAACCAATCAATCCTAAAGGAAATCAACTCTGAATATTCATTGGAAGGACTGATGCTAAAGCTGAAGCACCAATACTTTGGCCACTTTATGAGAAGAACTGACTCACTAGAAAAGAGCCTGATGCTGGAAAAGATTGAGGGCAGGAGGAGAGGCGGCTCGACAGAGGGTGTGATGGTTTGATGGCATCACTGACTCAATGGACATGAATTTAAGCAAACTCTGGGAGATAATGAAGGACAGGGAAGCCTGGCATACTGCAGTCCATGGGGTCTCGAAAAATCAAATGTGACTTAGCGAATGAACAACAATATAGGTTATTCAGGTTCGGGTTCAGGTCAGTCGCTCAGTCGTGTCCGACTCTTTGTGACCCCATGAATCGCAGCACGCCAGGCCTCTCTGTCGATCGGCAACTCCCGGAGTTCACTCAGACCCACACCCATCAAGTCTGTGATGCCATCCATCCATCTCATCCTCGGTCATCCCCTTCTCCTCCTGCCCCCAATCCCTCCCAGCATCAGAGTCTTTTCCAGTGAGTCAACTCTTCGCATGAGGTGGCCAAAGGACTGGAGTTTCAGCTTTAGCATCATTCCTTCCAAAGAAATCCCAGGGCTGATTTCCTTCAGAATGGACTGGTTGGATCTCCTTGCAGTCCAAGGCACTCTCAAGAGTCTTCTCCAGCACCACAGTTCAAAAGCATCAGTTCTTCGGCGCTCAGCCTTCTTCACAGTCCAACTTTCACATCCATACATGACCACAGGAAAAACCATAGCCTTGACTAGGCGGACCTTAGTCAGCAAAGTAATGTCTCTGCTTTTGAATATGCTATCCAGGTTGGTCATAAGTTTCCTCCAAGGAGTAAGTGTCTTCTAATTTCATGGCTGCAGTTACCATCTGCAGTGATTTTGGAGCCCCAGAAAATAAAGTCTGACACTGCTTCCACTGTCTCCCCATCTATTTCCCATGAAGTGATGGGTTATTACAAGATACTGAATACAGTTCTCAGTGCTATATGTTAGTCTGTTTTTTAAATGAGCCTGGTAGGGAGTTGTGTGTTCGATGGAGACCTGGGCTCCTCGCCTGTTCAGCTGTGACACCTTTTTTAGCTCAGGCCCAGTGCTTCTCCATCTGCAGAATCCAGCAGCAGGATGATACCTTCTGTAAACTGACTTCCGACTTTCAACTCTCTGATCTGAGTGTCCGGACTCTCCCCCAGGACACAAGGCTTGGCCCCCCAGAAGCCTTCCAGACTCACAGGCACTACTTTGGAGGCAGACGGTCCCCTACCCACTCCTGCACTGTGCCCCTTAGGCAGATTACTTGGCCCCTCTGAGCCTCATTCTTCATCTGGAGATTGGAGCTCCTTGTCCCCCATGCAGGCCCTACCACCCTTCACTCTTCCTGAAACCCAGCAAGGTGACCCTCCCCCTCTCAACTCATCCTGTGATACATATTTCAAACCGACTTCACTTTTATAAAATGCACAAATATTGGGTTGGCCAAAAAATTGGAACTTTTTGGCCAACCCAGCACATTAAGGCATTAGAGACTTTGCAGATCAGCACTGCAACCTCCTGGTTGTCTGTCCTGAGAAGGCAGCTGAGATACCTGGTGGGATATCAGCACTGTGGGGGGATAGTCAAGGAGGGCTTCCTGGACAAGGTGGAATTGGAGTTGAGATCTGGAGGAGAAAAAAAGATGTTTCAGAAGAGCAGAGGGTCCCTACAGGGCCGTGTACCAGGAGGAAACTTACTGGCTCAGGGCATGTATAGGGAAAGTGATGACCAAAAGGGCTTTGAGCATGTTTAAAATCTGATCTCTCTTCTAACGGGTGTTGCCTGCTACAGTGTGACTCTGGGTGAGTTATCTTGCCTCTCTGAGCACTGGTTTCCTCTTCTGTAAAGCGGAGTGGAGCTGTTACTGCACTGATATGGGCGTTGAGGACTAAAGTGCCTGCGGCAGGTCTGATATCAGTAAGTAATCCACATGCCTGGGTAATTTTACTAATTTTGATTTTTGTCATCACCATCACTCCTCCAGAGGACTGATGTCTCCGCTTTGCTGTCCAAATTAAGCAGAGTTTATCGCCGTGGGCATCTGGCAAGGTGACGAGAGAGCTGGGAGCTACTTCCTGGTGATGTGCCAGACTTGTCACTGTTTGTCATGTGATCTTGTTTTGTCTAGATTCCAGAATTCTCTGAAGGTTTCTGGACTGGTTCCCAGCTGGCATGCTGGACGAATTCTGAAACACCTTGGTCTTATTTCCCTAAAATCTCCATCTACCTGAGAGACGAGAACTCCAGCAGATCATTCCGTATAACTATCCTGCCTCAGGTACGAATGCAGATTTGTGCTTTTTTCTTTTCAACATGAAACATGCAAAAGTAAAGCACTTCATGCATAAATATGCATTTCGATATCACACCTGTATTAGGTAGTGATTGCTGTATGGCAACCCACTCCAGTGTTCTTGCCTAGAGAATCCCAGGGATGGGGGAGCCTGGTGGGCTGCCGTCTATGGGGTCGCACAGGGTCGGACACGACTGATGCGACTTTGCAGCAGCAGCAGCAGCTGTGATAATGCTACATAACAAGCAACCATAAAACACAGCAGCTTTCCTCAGTGAGCTTTTATTCCTGCTCGTGAGTCTGGGCGGGTCTGCTGGTCTCTGCAGGCACATGTCCCTGATCAGCTGGTAGCTGGCCAGGGATAGGCTGGTCTCAGTTTAGGATGGGCTTAGGTGGCCTCATTTGCATATCTGGTGTCTTGGTTGATGGAGAGATAAGACCATTGTCTCTCACCATCCTGGCTCACAGGGTGGCAGCAGGATTCTGTGAGACAAAAAGCAAACACACAGGGGCTCCTGAAGTCCAGCCCAGAACTGGACTCCTCCTGCACTGTGTTTCCCAAACCAGGCCAAGGGCAGCCCAGATTCTTGAGGGGAGGATGGAGATGCCAGTTCCCAATGAGAACTGCAAGGCCACATCACAAGGGTGTGCCTACCAGGAAAAGTCAAGAATTGAGGACACTTGCAATAAGTACCAATAACACCAATATATGTTTACTTCCAATTTATTTATAAACAGAAACTAAAACTGGATGCTCAGAGATGAAGCTATGCATTTTTCCATATTCAAGAAATCATTGACTCCTCCTTCATCCTAAGCATCTGTCCTCCCCCATCTCACCTCTCCCTGCTCTCTCCATCCGCAGAGCCCTCACTCACATCCCCTCTCACTCCCACCTCAGGACCCACCTGAGCCTTCTGCACACCCCACCCTCTCTTCCTTCCAAACCATTGCCAGATTCCTCCTGCTAAGCTGCAGCTCTCCACCCCACTCCCGCCATCCTGGAGACTCGCCACTCTGGTTTTCCTTGACCTCACAGGACCCACCCTGGTTCTCCAGCCTGCTTCCTGCTGCACCCTTGGCCTTCCTTCCCCTCTTGGTGGCTGTCCTCCAGGACTGGGTGCCTGCTCCATCTCCTCACTTGGCTTCCCCTCCACTGCCTGAAATGCCCTCCTCCTCCCCACTCCATCTGTGTATCCACATTCTTCCCATCCTTTAAGACCCAACACAAACAACTCTTCTTTGTTGAACCTCTGCCGAGCAGAATGGTCCATTTGTGAGCTTGCCTTGCAAACTTATAATGCATGTTTTCTAGTCCACTCGTCTGGCCCGGAATCATATCTTCAGGGTTGAGTTTATACTGTTGCCTTTTTTATTTGACTTCTTTTTTCTTTATTTGCACACACACTTATATTTCTTCCCCCATTACATTATTAATTCCTTGAAGATGAGAATCATGAGATTCAAGGATCATCTTTCCTTTTCTAACACTGCTCTCTGATGAGGGGGTGGTGCATAATAATTGTCTGTTGAATGGACAGATGAATGTGTCTTTGTTGCAGTTTGGTGAATTTGAGATAAAGGAGTGGGACTGGGGGATAGAGAAGGAGGAATAATTTCAGAAGAAAAAAAGGAAATGATAAATATGGCTTTTTCCCTGTTCTCAACTTTATATGGAGAAGTGCATTCCAAAAATGGAGAGCTGTTAGAGTTAGGATTGAAAGCTTTAAGAGAAATAACAGCCCAACAGACACAAACACAGAGCCGGAGGCTTGAGTTACACTCACAGCACTGCCCTTGACTCACACTGTAACTCTGAACGGTCACTTCTCCCTTTCTGTGTGTGTCTCTTTAAGTATAAAAAGAGAAATAATAATACTCACCAAAGACATTTTCAGAAGACTGTAATATCCTTGGATGAACAGCACTGCGTAGGGTGATGTGAGAATGATATGTTTTCAGCACCTTTAAAATTATGTGCTCTTTGTGATTAAATTTTGGTCAGGCCACCAGCAAAATGTGGACATTATTTCACCAGTGTGGTTTGTCACTAAACTTGAAACCCAGCTTGAGGACAGAGGTAAATGTGAGCTGGAGAATAAATGGCGTGTGGGTGAGTCGACAGTCAGGGACTCTAAGAAGCAGGAGGAAAGCAGGCTTGCGGGGTGAAGTCTGTCATTACAGCCAGAGCAGGCAGTAGCCATCTGAGCTGATGATCCACTGGGGCCCATCAACCGCTTTCAGGCCCAAGTGCTGGGTGAGCGTGAAAAGATAATGAAGGAGGTCTGGGAGTATTGCATTTAATTTGCACATCTCTGCATAAGAATTCAGTTTTATTCTCACTTATGAGACTGTAGATATCTCTTGGTTGACTTTGACATGTCCACATTTTCAGTCTTTTAAAATCTGCTTTCCCCTGTTGTCCTGATTTCTCCTTCATCATCCCCATCCCAATTGCTTTCCGTTGCCTTGATGGGAAAGGATGGCAGTCATGAACCATCACCTGATGAGAACCTCATGAGCCCCATATTCTGGTAACACACCCTTGGGGACAGCGCTGGGGGCCTCCCTCCCAGCCCTGCCTGATTGAAGCCCTTCCTGACATTCGGAGCAATCATCAGGGTCACCCAAATTTTAGAACGCGGTCCCTACCCAGGACCATCCAGGCATCAGCAGCAGTAGATGGATGATCGATTCTAAGTGCAGAAAAGTCATGTCGAAAAGCAGAGTACCTGTGCCCAACTCTACTTTACAAAACCATGTGGGCTGAATCCTGTGTGTGTGCTCAGTCATTCAGTCACGTCCAACTCTTAGAGGCCCCGTGGACTGTAGCCTGCCAGACTTCTCTGCCCATTGGATTCTCCAAGCAAGAATTCTGGAGTGAGAGGCCATTTCCTTCAGGGCATCTTCCCAACCCAGGGATCCAACCTGGCTCTCCCCCATTGCAGGCAGATTCTATACTACCTGAGCCACCAGGAAATCCTATTTGGTTTATTTTGAAAAGCAGCCCCTGGCCCACAGGGAAATTCTGAATTTTTTCGTATAATCCTAAAAACATAAATAGTTTCAGCCTAAATACCACCAGATTGCCTATTTGTGCTATTTAAGTTTGAAGGCAAGCATTTTACTCTGAGACCTAGCAACACTGGAGCTTTCTCAACATGTCACAAAATTTACAGTCTGGAGTTTTTACTGAAAGTCAATGGGGACACACAGAGAAAGGTCAGAGTGAGAGATACAAATTCAGTTTGCATCATGTTTGTGTCAGTGTCATCAGTTGCATTTAATGTGGTGATTTGGGGGGCTTTCATTATGAAATTCTTTCATTCAAAGGTAGGAGTGTGTGTGTGTGTGTGTGTGTGTGTGTGTGTGCGTGCGTGTGTGCTCTAGGACCTGCTTATAGGGCCTTAAATAGAAGTATTTTAGTAGCAGCTAAATACATCCACTACCTTTTCTTAATTTATATTGACCCTCAGGAAAAGTTGTCTATTTCATTACACTGATCAAGTTCATCCATTTAACACACACTTACTGAGGTCCTACTGTGTGCAGAGCATATACGAGATACCTAGGAGCCAAGAATCGAGTAGAGAATAGGGTGATTCCTTGCCTTGAAGAAGGGTTTACAGATAGACACCCGTCAGTGCCTGGTTTAAAACTGCTGTACCCGCCCCCTGGACACGGCCGCTGGTTGATGTCCAGTGGGTGATGACTCCAGAACCACCCATTTGGGCCCTTGCACACCTTCCTGCCTGGAGACTCCCTCCCCCTTGTCTTCGCTGCACATGGCAAGTACACTGACGTTCATCTTCCTCGTGTGTCACTTTGATCATGCGTGTTTTGATCATGCAGAGAACATGTTATTCATCTTTGCACTGCTGGTACCAAGGACAGTGTCCAGGCCTTATGAAGTGTTCAGTAAGTGCTTAGCAGACAGGTGGTGGGTGGATGGATGGACAGATGGACAACTCCTAGATGGGTGTACCTGAGTACAGTCAGAGGTGCTATGCGTGCTCCTATATTTCAGCAGGTTCCTCACCGGGCACATGGTCCCAAGTCCCTTATGACAGGGCTGGTATCATCCTCTCCATTCTCTGCAGCTCCAATGGCACCTTAGAGGGTCGGAGCACCCAGCGACCTCAACAGTTCTGTGATGTTGCCTGATCTGTGCTCTTTCCTCTTCAACAGCTTTACATTCAGCCCATGATGGGGGCTGGCCTGAATTATGAATGTTACCGGTTCGGCATCTCGCCTTCCACCAACGCACTGGTGATTGGTGCTACCGTCATGGAGGGCTTCTACGTGGTCTTTGACAGAGCTCAGAAGAGAGTGGGCTTTGCGGCCAGCCCCTGTGCAGGTAAGTGATGCTCATGTCAGCGAGGGAACCTCGGGAGAGCACCTGATGTTCTAACTGACTTGGAAGCAGGTCTTGATGACAGATCAATGCTGTTGAATTGTTTCACTCATGCCTATCATCAACAATCAAAATCTTAGCAACAGAATGCACTGTGCAGGTTGCAGAAAGGAATCAGAATAATCCATGCCAAACTTTTAGTCCAATGCTATTGCCTTTCAGTCACTGAGTCATGTCCGACTCCTTGAGATCCCATGGACTGCAACGTGCCAGGCTTCCCTGTCCTTCACTATCTCCTAGAGCTTGCTCAACGTCATGTCCATTGAGTAGATTATACCACCCAACCATCTCATCCTTTGTCATCCCTTTCTCCTCCTGTCCTCAATCTTTCCCAACATCAGGGTCTTTTCCAATGAGTCGGCTGTTCGCATCTGGTAGCCAAAGTACTGGGGCTTCAGCTTCCGCATCAGTCCTTCCAATGAATATTCAGAACTGATTTCCTTTAGGATTGACTGGTTTGATCTCCTTGCTGTCAGTGCTGAGCACAGAGCAAATGCACAATGAATGTTAGTCATTATAGTCATCTCTCATATTAAACTTAAAATGGTATCTCATACCAGGAATAACAATACTCTATAGGACCTTGGGGATGAATTACAGTTTTTGGACAATGAAAGCAAAATGAATAAAAAAGAAAATTCATAGATAAGCTGTGTATATTTTCTTCTTCAAAGATATCCTCATTATGAAATAAGAGTTAAATGCCTGTTATTGCTATTTTCTGAATCCTAAAATCTTAAAACTAAGGAGTCCGTTTTTCTCATAGAATGTTTCTGAGGAGATGACACAAGGATGACACAGCAGTATTATTCAGCGATGTCTAGCTTGACAACTGGGTGGCTCTTCAGAAAGACCAGGAGAGCAGAATAAAGCTGATAGGGTGGTTAAACCCATTCCACTTGGAAGCGTCTGTAGAGTAAGCAGTTTGCTTGAAACGGAGTGTTCCCACAGCACACGGTTTAGAGAGAGGATCAGGTACTTCTGACTAATAGCTGAAGCAAGCAAGAAAAAGGCATATCTCGGTGGCAGGAAATTGAATTGCTAGAGGGATGAAGAAAGCGTATACACCAGGGTAGAGGCTGGGAGAGATTTTGCACTAAAGATAGGGTTTCAGAGGATGGACAGCATCCCACTGCATTGAATTTGGGTTCAGGAACATCCTTGAGTTGTGCTGATATCATGCTAAAGGTGATTGTTCAGTCACTCAGTCATGTTTGACTCTCTGTGATCCCATGGACTGCAACACGCCAGGTTTCCCTGTCCTTCACTATCTCCCAGAGCTTGCTCAAACTCAAGTCCATTGAGTTGATGATGCCATCCAACCATCTCACCTTCTGTCACCTCCCTCCCCTCAATCTTTCCCAGCATCAAGGTCTTCTCCAGTGAGTGGGCTCTTCACATCAGGTAGCCAGAGTATTGGAGATTCAGCTTCAGCTTCAGCCCTTCCAAAGTATATTCAGGGTTGATTTCCTTTAGGATTGACTGGTTTGATTTCCTTGCTGTGCAAGGGACTCTTAAGAGTCAGCACCACAGTTCAAAAGCAATTCTTTAGCAATCAGGGGGAGAACAAGAAATGTGAAGTAGATAAGAACTAACAACAAAAAGATAAACCAAAAGAAAATTGAGGGTTATAGTGAAATACATGACTATTACGTAGTGAAGGAAAGAAAATATGAATTTGATTTTAAAATATAGCCTTAAACATTAGCTGTAGCTGTAGGACTGATAGGGAAGCTGCCAACCATCCTGGTTGCCTGCACTTGAACCAGACCTTCACTTTGACCTAAGACCAGTGGAGATATTTGGAAGGGAGTGAAGGAAGTGAGAGTATACTGGGAAAATGCCAAATGCTCACAGCTGACTTACTCAGAAGGTGAGGTTTCAGTTTTTATTTCTTACTGTCTAAATTGCTGAATCACGGTCGTAAAATAGAGGCCTGGTAAATAAAGCAGGTAAGTGATGCTTCATATTCTCATTTCAACAGCACTGTCTATTCCCACTAAGTAAAATAACAACTTGCAAGACAGAAGATAAACAGCAAATGAAAAAATTGTATCTGGACTATTGTTGTTTAGCCTCTAAGTCATGTCCTACTCTTGCGACCCCATGGAATGTAGCCCACCAGGCTCCCCTGTCCATGGGATTCTCCAGGCAAGAATACTGGAGTGGGTTGCCAATTCCTCCTTCAGGGGATCTTCCCGACCCAAGGATCAAACCCTTGTCTCCCACATGGGCAGGCGTGTTCTTTACCACTGAGCCACCACGGAAGCCCATCTGGACTACAGGCCACTTCATATTCTCTATAAATAAATCATCCCCCCCACCATGTACAGATCCGATGTCTTGCAGTATATCTTAAATACCAGCGTGGATTTCTTTGACTTTGCCTTAGTGAATAGACTCGGCACCTTGAGGTTTGTCACTTTTTCAGTCATGAGTAAATGTTTACCTTTCAGGTATGTATTCACTCTTTCAACCAGCTAGATTATCACTGAAAGAGCGCCTTCTCTGCAACCTGAAACACTACTGTATCTCCCATGACTTTGCCTTCCTCAACCCAGAGGATCTAAGAAATAGAGCAACTTTCTCTGCAATTTCTACTCTCTTGTTAAATACCATTAAAGTAAAGGCTACTGTGGCAACAGCCATTAGATCGTCCACTTAATATATCAGAGAGCATAATCACTGCATGTTTCTGGGTGAATTGCTGTTGGAAATAGTTTAATGTTAAGTGTCTCTAAGTAGAGCGGAAATGGTATGGACCTAACAGAAGCAGAAGATATTAAGAAGAGGTGGCATGAATACACAGAAGGACTATACAAAAAAGATCTTCACGACCCAGATAATCACGATGGTGCGATCACTCACCTAAAGCCAGACATCCTGGAATGTGAAGTAAACTGGGCCTTAGGAAGCATCACTATAAACAAAGCTAGTGAAGGTGATGGAATTCCAGGTGAGTGATTTCAAATCCTAAAAGATGATGCTGTGAAAGTACTGCACTCAATATGCCAGCAAATCTGGAAAACTCAGCAGTGGCCACAGGACTGGAACAGGTCAGTTTTCATTCCAATCCCAAAGAAAGGCAATACCAAAGAATGCTCAAACTACCGCACAATTGCACTCATCTCACACGCTAGTAAAGTAATACTCAAAATTCTCCAAGCCAGGTTTCAAAAGTACAGGAACAGTACGTGAACTTCTAGATGTGGATTTAGAAAACGCAGAGGAACCAGAGATCAAATTGTCAACAGCCACTGGATCATTGAAAATGCAGGAGAGTTCCAGGAAAATATTTACTTCTGCTTTACTGACTATGCCAAACCCTTTGACTGTGTGGATCACAATAAACTGTGGAAAATTCTTCAAGAGATTGGAATACCAGTCCACCTTACCTGCCTCCTGAGAAATGTGTATGCAAGTCAAGAAGCAACAGTTAGAACTGGACATGGAACAACAGACTGGTTCCAAATTGGGCAAGGAGTACCTCAAGGCTGTATATTGTCACCCTGCTTATTTAACTTATATACAGAGTATGTCATGTGAAAAAGTGGACTGGATGAAGCACAAGCTGGAATCAAGATTGCCGGGAGAAATATCAATAACCTCAGATACACAGGTGACACCACCCTTATGGCAGAAAGCGAAAAAGAACAAAAGAGCCTTTTGATGAAAGTGAAAGAGGAGAGTGAAAAACTTGGCTTAAAGCTCAATATTCAGCAAACTAAGATCATGGCATCTGGCGCCATCACTTCTTGGCAAATAGATGGGGAAACAGTGAAAACAGTGACAGACTTTATTATGTTGGGCTCTAAAATCACTGCAGATGGTGACTGCAGCCATGAAGTTAGAAGATGCTTGCTCCTTGGAAGAAAAGCCATGACCAACCTAGACAGTATATTAAAAAGCAGAGACATTACTTGGCCAACAAAGGTCTATCTAGTCAAGGCTATGGTTTTTCCAGTAGTCATGTATGGATTTTCTTTCTAAAAAGAAAGCTGAGTGCCGAAGAATTGATGCTTTTGAATTGTGGTGTCAGAGAAGACGCTTGAGAGTCCCTTGGACAGCAAGGAGATACAACCAGTCCATTCTGAAGAAAATCAGTCCTGAATACTCATTGGAAGGACTAATGCTAAAGCTGAAGCTCCGATACTTTGGCCACCGATCCGAAGAACTGACTCATTGGAAAAGAGCCTGATGCTATGAAAGATTGAAGGTGGGAGGAGAAGGGGATGACAGGGGATGAGATGGTTGGGTGGCATCCCCGACTCGATGGACACGAGTTTGAGCAAGCTCCAGTAGTTGGTGATGATGGACAGGGAGGCCTGGCCTGCTGCAGTCCATGGGGTCACAAAGAGTCAGACATGACTGAGCAACTGAACTGAACTGAAGCAGAGCTACATTCGTCCCTACATTTCACCATGCTTTCTTTGTTAGGTGTTCTTATACAAGTTTTGTTGCTATTTTTTTAAATGTATTTAAGTTCTTGGTACTTAAACATTAGATTTTACCAGCTGTGGGAATATACTCTGTCTCCTCTTTAGTGCAAATTGTTTAGCCATTAAAGTAATTACATCCCTCAGGGCAGCAATTAGGAGCCAGACAGTGGAATAAAGTGCAATAGGAAGTAGAAGAGATATGCTGCCTTTCTTTTTTCTTTTTTAAAGTGTTTAAGTTATAACATGTTTGAAATGAAATTTTTTCAGTTGCAAGGAGCCATATATTATGCACATACTTGGGAACACCCAGATGTAACAAATGCTAACCTTTTGTCATATTTTCTTCAGAAATGTGTTGTAGAAATAAATATAGCCAACACCCTATCCCACTGCCTTCCCAGAATTACTCCTTATGCTGAAATTTGTGTATATGCTTTTCATAATTATAGCATGTTTATAACTTCACCATGTGGCTGTAACTATCTTGGATTAGTTATCAATTGCTGCCTAACAGTTACCAGCAAATTAAGCAGCACTTCATGGCCTTGTGCAGGTACTGAGGGTCAGGAATGGAGAAGGGGCTCAGCTGGGTGGTCCTGGCCCAGAGTCTATTATGGGGCTGCAGAAACCTGAAGGCTAAAGGGGCGCTTCCAAGCTCACTCACTTGGTTGTTGGCCAGAGCCCTCTTTCCTTGCCGTGTGGACCTCATCACTAGCAGGCAGGGCACTGATCACCCCAGAACAATTATCCCAGAGAGAGAGAGAGAGCGAGCAGATAGAGTCCCTGACATGAAGCCACGGCCCTTTTATAATCTAATCTTAGAAGTTTGTGTCATTTTTTAATCTATTATTTCATCTATCACTTATGCCTACACTCTTGGTCACACAGAGCCACCTTGGTACTATATAACCTGGCAGAGGACTACATGGAATAAATATTAAGCAGCAGGGAATCACAGCGGGTCATCTTAGAAGCTGCCTGCTCAGTTCAGTTGCTCCGTCATGTCCAACTCTTTGCGACCCCATGGACTGCAGCACTCCAGGCTTCCCTGCCCATCACCAACTCCTGGAGCTTGCTCAAACTCATGTCCGTTGAGCCGGTGATGCCATCCAACCATCTCATCCTCTGTTGTCCCCTTCTTCTCCTGCCTTCAGTCCTTCCCAGCATCAAGTCTTTTCCAATGAGTCAGTTCTTTGCATCAGGTGGCCAAAGTATTGGAGCTTCAGCTTCACCACCAGTCCTTCCAATGACTATTCAGGACTGATTTCCTTTAGGATGGACTGGTTGGATCTCCTTACAGTCCAAGGGACTCTCAAGAGTCTTCTCCAACACCACAGTTCAAAAGCATCAATTCTTCGGTCCTTGGCTTTCTTTATAGTCCAACTCTCACATCCATACGTGACTACTGGAAAAAAGATAGCTTTGAATAGACAGACCCTTGTTGGCAAAGTAATGTCTCTGCTTTTTAATATGCTGTCTAGGTTGGTCATAGCTTTTCTTCCAAGGAGCAAGTGTCTTTTAATTTCATGGCTGAAGTCCCATTTGCAGTTATTTTGGAGCCCCCAAAAATAAAGTCTGACACTGTTTCCACTGTTTCCCCATCTATTTGCCATGAAGTGATGGGACCTGATTTTTGAATGTTGAGTTTTAAGCCAGCTTTTTCACTCTCTTCTTTCACTTTCATCAAGAGACTCTTTGTTTCCTTTTTGCTTTCTGCCAGAAGAGTGGTATCATCTGTATATCTGAGGTTATTGATATTTCTCCTGGCAGTCTTGATTCCAGCTTGTGCTTCATCCAGCCTGGCATCTTTCATGATGTATTCTGCATATAAGTTAAATAAGCAGGGTCACAATATATAGCCTTGATGTACTCCTTTCCCAAATTTGAACCAGTATACTTTTCCATGTCTGATTCTAACTATTGCTCCTTGACCTGCATACACATTTCTCAGGAGGCAGGTAAGGTGGTCTGGTATTCCAATCTCTTGAACAGTTTTCCACAGTTTGTTGTGATCCACACAGTCAAAGGCATTGGCATAATTAATAAAGCAGAAGTAGATGTTTTTCTGGAACTCTCCNAAAGAGTCAGACATGACTGAGCAACTGAACTGAACTGAAGCAGAGCTACATTCGTCCCTACATTTCACCATGCTTTCTTTGTTAGGTGTTCTTATACAAGTTTTGTTGCTATTTTTTTAAATGTATTTAAGTTCTTGGTACTTAAACATTAGATTTTACCAGCTGTGGGAATATACTCTGTCTCCTCTTTAGTGCAAATTGTTTAGCCATTAAAGTAATTACATCCCTCAGGGCAGCAATTAGGAGCCAGACAGTGGAATAAAGTGCAATAGGAAGTAGAAGAGATATGCTGCCTTTCTTTTTTCTTTTTTAAAGTGTTTAAGTTATAACATGTTTGAAATGAAATTTTTTCAGTTGCAAGGAGCCATATATTATGCACATACTTGGGAACACCCAGATGTAACAAATGCTAACCTTTTGTCATATTTTCTTCAGAAATGTGTTGTAGAAATAAATATAGCCAACACCCTATCCCACTGCCTTCCCAGAATTACTCCTTATGCTGAAATTTGTGTATATGCTTTTCATAATTATAGCATGTTTATAACTTCACCATGTGGCTGTAACTATCTTGGATTAGTTATCAATTGCTGCCTAACAGTTACCAGCAAATTAAGCAGCACTTCATGGCCTTGTGCAGGTACTGAGGGTCAGGAATGGAGAAGGGGCTCAGCTGGGTGGTCCTGGCCCAGAGTCTATTATGGGGCTGCAGAAACCTGAAGGCTAAAGGGGCGCTTCCAAGCTCACTCACTTGGTTGTTGGCCAGAGCCCTCTTTCCTTGCCGTGTGGACCTCATCACTAGCAGGCAGGGCACTGATCACCCCAGAACAATTATCCCAGAGAGAGAGAGAGAGCGAGCAGATAGAGTCCCTGACATGAAGCCACGGCCCTTTTATAATCTAATCTTAGAAGTTTGTGTCATTTTTTAATCTATTATTTCATCTATCACTTATGCCTACACTCTTGGTCACACAGAGCCACCTTGGTACTATATAACCTGGCAGAGGACTACATGGAATAAATATTAAGCAGCAGGGAATCACAGCGGGTCATCTTAGAAGCTGCCTGCTCAGTTCAGTTGCTCCGTCATGTCCAACTCTTTGCGACCCCATGGACTGCAGCACTCCAGGCTTCCCTGCCCATCACCAACTCCTGGAGCTTGCTCAAACTCATGTCCGTTGAGCCGGTGATGCCATCCAACCATCTCATCCTCTGTTGTCCCCTTCTTCTCCTGCCTTCAGTCCTTCCCAGCATCAAGTCTTTTCCAATGAGTCAGTTCTTTGCATCAGGTGGCCAAAGTATTGGAGCTTCAGCTTCACCACCAGTCCTTCCAATGACTATTCAGGACTGATTTCCTTTAGGATGGACTGGTTGGATCTCCTTACAGTCCAAGGGACTCTCAAGAGTCNCATCTCATCCTCTGTTGTCCCCTTCTTCTCCTGCCTTCAGTCCTTCCCAGCATCAAGTCTTTTCCAATGAGTCAGTTCTTTGCATCAGGTGGCCAAAGTATTGGAGCTTCAGCTTCACCACCAGTCCTTCCAATGACTATTCAGGACTGATTTCCTTTAGGATGGACTGGTTGGATCTCCTTACAGTCCAAGGGACTCTCAAGAGTCTTCTCCAACACCACAGTTCAAAAGCATCAATTCTTCGGTCCTTGGCTTTCTTTATAGTCCAACTCTCACATCCATACGTGACTACTGGAAAAAACATAGCTTTGAATAGACAGACCCTTGTTGGCAAAGTAATGTCTCTGCTTTTTAATATGCTGTCTAGGTTGGTCATAGCTTTTCTTCCAAGGAGCAAGTGTCTTTTAATTTCATGGCTGAAGTCCCATTTGCAGTTATTTTGGAGCCCCCAAAAATAAAGTCTGACACTGTTTCCACTGTTTCCCCATCTATTTGCCATGAAGTGATGGGACCTGATTTTTGAATGTTGAGTTTTAAGCCAGCTTTTTCACTCTCTTCTTTCACTTTCATCAAGAGACTCTTTGTTTCCTTTTTGCTTTCTGCCATAAGAGTGGTATCATCTGTATATCTGAGGTTATTGATATTTCTCCTGGCAGTCTTGATTCCAGCTTGTGCTTCATCCAGCCTGGCATCTTTCATGATGTATTCTGCATATAAGTTAAATAAGCAGGGTCACAATATATAGCCTTGATGTACTCCTTTCCCAAATTTGAACCAGTATACTTTTCCATGTCTGATTCTAACTATTGCTCCTTGACCTGCATACACATTTCTCAGGAGGCAGGTAAGGTGGTCTGGTATTCCAATCTCTTGAACAGTTTTCCACAGTTTGTTGTGATCCACACAGTCAAAGGCATTGGCATAATTAATAAAGCAGAAGTAGATGTTTTTCTGGAACTCTCCTGCATTTTCTTTTTTTTTTTTTCCTTTTATTTATTTATTTATTTATTTTTTTAGAGCTTCCATTTTACTTTATTTTACTTTACAGTACTCTATTGGTTTGGCATACATTGACATGAATCTGCCATGGGTGTACATTTTCGATGATCCAGTGGCTGTTGGCAATTTGATCTCTGGTTCCTCTGCCCTTTCTAAATCCAACCTGGACATCTGGAAGTTCACATGTCACATACTTTTGAAGCCTGACTTGGAGAATTTTGAGCATTACTTTGCTAACATGTGAAATGAGTGCAACTGTGCAGTAGTCTGAGCATTCTTTGGCATTTCCTTTCTTTGGGATTGGAATGAAAACTGACCTTCTCCAGTCCTGTGGCCACTGCTGAGTTTTCCAAATTTGCTGGCATATTGAGTGCAGCACTTTCATGGGGATTTGAAATAGCTCCACTGGAATTCTGTCACCTCCACTAGCTTTGTTCATAGTGATGGCTTTACCTAAGGCCCACTTGACTTCACATTCCAGGATGTCTTGCTCTAAGTGAGTGATCACACCATCATGATTATCTGGGTAGTGAATATCTTTTTTGTATAGTTCTTCTGTGTATTCTTGCCACCTCTTTTTAATATCTTCTGTTTCTATTAGTTAAGTCGCTCAGTCGTGTCCGACTTTTTGCGACCCCATGGACTGTAGCCCACCAGGCTCCTCCATCCGTGGGATTCTCCAGGCAAGAATACTGGAGTGGGTTGCCATTTCCTACTCCAGGGGATCTTCCCGACCCAGGGATTGAACCCAGGTCTCCCGTATTAGAGGCAGATGCGTTAACCTCTGAGCCACCAGGGAAGCCCATACTACACTTGATCTTAGCCAAAAGGCCGAGAAGCGATAGGCCCCTACAATTTCTATCCTTTGTTGTCCCCATCTTTGCATGAAATGTTCCTTTGGTATCTCTAATTTTCTTGAAGAGATCTCTAGTGTTTCCCACTCTATTGTTTTCCTCTGTTTCTTTGTATTGATCATTTAGGAAGGCTTTCTTATCTCTCCTTGCTATTCTTTGGAACTCTGCATTCAGATGTATGTATCTTTCCTTTTCTCCTTTGCCTTTTGCTTCTCTTCTTTTCTCAGCTGTTTGTAAGGCCTCCTCAGAGAACCATTTTGCCTTTTTCATTTTTTTTCCCTTGGGAATGGTTTTGATCACCCCCTTCTGTACAATGTCACAAACCTCTATCCATAGTTTTTCAGGTACTCTATCAGATCTAATCCCTTGAATCCCTTCTCTAAGAATACTGGAGTGGGTTGCCATTCCCTTCTCCAGGGAATCTTCCTGACCCAGGGATCAAACCCAGGTGTCCTGCATTGCAGAAAGATTCTTTGCCTTCTGAGCCACCAAGGAAGCCTAGAAGCTGCCTACTGCTGCTGCTACTAAGTCACTTCAGTCATGTCTGACTCGGTGCGACCCCATAGACAGCAGCCCGCCAGTCTCCCCTGTCCCTGGGATTCTCCAGGTAAGAACACTGGAGTGAGTTGCCATTTCCTTCTCCAATGCATGAAAATGAAAAGTAAAAGTGAAGTCGCTCAGTCGTGTCTGACTCTTTGTGACCTCAGGGACTGCAGCCCACCAGGCTCCTCCGTCCATGGGATTTTCCAGGCAAGAGTACTGGAGTTGGGTGCCATCGCCTTCTCCAATCATGTTTGCTAGATTTTCCAGTTTGAATGAGTACAGGTCATTCATTGTGACATTTTCCCATTATATGAGTATACCCAGATCATTTAGCCAGTCGTACTTTGATTAATGCTTGGGTTGTTTCTGATATTTCAATTATAAACAGTACTATGCTGAACATCTTTGTGCACATGAATGAGACCTTCCGTAAATGGAATTTGTAGATGACTTGTATGCCAGCCTTCAGTATTACTGGGTGCTATCATATTTTTCTTTGAAGCAGGTGGACTACCAGAGTTATACAAGAATTTTCATTCTGTCAAAATATTACCATATTCATTTCATTTTGTCTTGTTTTTGTCAATATGTATGTAAAATAGTGTCACATTTTAATTAACTCCTCCTGAAATTACATAACTTTTGATATGTCTATGGACTGTTTAACCTTTTTATCTGATAATGAATTTTTCTGGTAGCAATTTGTGCACATTTTTCTATTTAGTTTTTATTGACATGCCTAAGTTCTTTCTACATTGGAGAAACTATTTTTCTGGGTTACGTGCATGACAAATATTTTCTCCTAATCTCTCTGGCTTTTCTTAGGTTTGGTCTCGTTTATTTATGCTTTTTAAATTTAGTGAAATAGAATTTACTAATCCCTTTTTAAGGCTCTTATTCTGTACCTTTTTTGAGAAATTCTTCCTTACTCTAAAAAAATAGAATTATTTTTCTTCTAAAGATATGATATACTTTTGTTTCATTTTCTTCTAAAATGTGAAGTAGGAATCTAATCTTTATGAGGCCATTGAATTTTCTCAGCATCATTTTTTGCTTATGTGCTTTTCCAAACACTTTTTTCAATATTTCACTGTGGAAATTTTAATATACAAAAAGAGTAAAAGTAATAATGTTCTGCATGCATACCAACCATCTGGATTTAATTTTAACATTTTGCCACATATTGGTATCTGTATATATGTGTGTATGTATGGTTTGCTGAACCATTTGCAAATAAGTTGCAATGTTACAGTATTTCACCCCTAAATATTTCATTATTCATCTCAAAAATAAGTATATCCTCCTACATAATCATATCAATATGAAACCTAAAATGTAACAGTACTTACTTAATATCGTGTAATATCTAAACCATAGTCCAATTTCCCCATTTGAAGGCCAGTTGTTTTATAGAATGGATCATACTCAAGTTTATTGGAGTATTTCTTGATGGTATCATTTAATATGTTTGTTTGATGTCATATTCAAATTTCCTGTATACTTGAACATCGTCTAAAGGCTTGATTAGATTCAGGTTAAATATGTTTTGCAAGGTGCCTACTAAACTTTAACAGCATCTTTGTCGTGTATATATATCTGGGTCTGTTTCTGAGAATTCTATTCTGTCCCAGTAGGGGCAGTTTTGTATTCTTGTGCTATAACATATGGTTTTGATTCCTGTAGTTAAAAGAAGACTCACTATCTTGTAGGGGTTTGACTCTCTCCTTTAAAATTGTGCTATCTACATTTGTTGTTTTATTTGGCTTGTCAAAATCTCTGAAGAATCATACCAAGATTTTGGTCAGAACCATACTGAATTTGTAGGTTAACTTAAGAAGAAATCAAATCTTTACTGTATGAGTCTTTTCCTCATAAATGTGCTAAATCCCATTTGTTTAGGTGATCTTTTATGTCTTACATCAATGCTCTGTAGTTTTCTCTAAGCAGGTTTTAACATATATACTTATTACCTCTCTATTGCTATGAGATTATTTTAAAATGTACATTCTAATGGATTGTTTGGTATACAGGCATTCGATTTTTCTTTGTATGTCAATCTTCTATCAAGCCATCTTGCTGGATTCTCCTTTTTTAAAATAGTTATTAGAGTCACTTGGATTTTCTTTGAAAAGTTATATGATCTGCAAATAGTACATTTTTATCATTTCTAATCTTTTATCTTTTGTTTTTATTTTGTGATGCTTTTAGAGGCAATATGGAATAGAAATGGATATTTTTCCATTATTTAATGGGAATAGTTATTATATTTTACCATGGAGCATAATATATGGATAGGTTTGTGGAATTCCCTTCTAATCCTCAGTTAAGGGATTCCAGTAGTTTAGTATGAATGAAAAAAACCACTTGAAAAAAAAAAAAAACACTCGACAGTTTCTACTAATGTTAAACAGACTCCTACTCAGTGACTCAGCAATTTCCTCTTAGGAGAAAGGAAGATGTATGTCCACTCGAAAACTTGACCAGAAACAGCTTTATTCATAAAATAACTTCAATAAAAGAATTCAAAAATTTAAGAATAAATAAAAAAAACCACTTGAAAAAAAAAAAAAAAAACACTCGACAGTTTCTACTAATGTTAAACAGACTCCTACTCAGTGACTCAGCAATTTCCTCTTAGGAGAAAGGAAGATGTATGTCCACTCGAAAACTTGACCAGAAACAGCTTTATTCATAAAACCAACCAAAATACTGATTCATTTAGTCGTTCCATAAAACTATCATTTCCTTCAAACTAAGAACAGCCTCCTACAAAAGAGAATGGGTAAGCAAATGGTCATCTTTCCACTCAGTGTAACACTACCTAGCGATTTTCTTTCTGCTGAAGAATGTACTTTAGGATTTCCTTTATTAAAATCTATAAAAGGTCTGTTTCATTTCGCCATTTCTTTTTTTCTAATAACTTCATTATTTTTGGTTGCCTGGACCACGGGCTTTCTCGAGTTGCTGTGCGTGTGGGCTGCTCTCCGTTGCCGGGTACAGGCTTCTCCCTGTGCTGGCCTCTCTTTTGGGGAGCACAGGCTCTAGGCACGCAGACTTCAAAAGTCGCAGCACCTGCTTCAGTAGTTACGTTGTGCAGACCTAGGGTGCTTAGGCTTTAGTAGTTACTGCACACAGGCTTAGTAGTTGTGGCTCGTGGGCTCTAGAGCATAGACGCAGAAGTTGTGGTCCACGGGCTTGGTGGCCCCATGGCATGTGGAATCTTCCTGGATCAGGGATTGAACGCATGTCCTCTTTATTTGCAGGCAGATTCTCACCCACTGCACCACCAGGGAAGTCCTCACCATTTCTTGAATCATAATTTAGCTATGTATGGAATTTAGGCTGACCGTTTTCCCTTAGTGTTCTGAAGATGCTGTTCATTATGCTCCTGCCATCATAACTGACAGTGCGTTTCCATTGTTACATCTTTAAGGGTGATCTTTTCTTTCTCTCTGGACAATGTTGAGAGTTCTTTTAATTTTAAATTTTTAGTAATCTGAGTTTTCACCATGATATATCTAGATATATCTAGATGTGGGTTCTTTTATTAGCTTGCTAAAACTCATTGTACTCTCTGATTCTGATAATTTATGTTTTTCATCATCAACCCTAGAAAATTCTCAGTAATATCTCCTCCACTATTGCCTCATCCATTCTTCCTACTTTCTTCTAGTCTTCCATGAAATAAATTTTGGGACTTCTCATTATTTCCTACATATCCCTTGACCTTTTATTCATATTTTTCTCTCTTCATCTTTGCTGAGTTCTATGTGGGCTCCTCAGATACATCTTACATTAGCCTCATTCTCTCTTCCGCTGTGTTTAATCTGTTTTACCTATTCTGGAAGTTTTTAACTACATTGACTGTATATTTCATTTCCAGAAATGCTGTTTTGTATTTTCTCAAATGTACTAGTTTACTTTTCTATCCAATCCAATGAGTCACTCAGTCATGTCCAACTCTTTGTGACCCCTTGGACTGTAGCTCTCCAGGCTCCTACTTCCATGGGATTCTTCAGGCGAAAATACTGAAGTGGGTTCCCATTTCTTCTGCCAGGGGATCATCCCAACCCAGGGACTGAACCCAGGTCTCCTGCATTGCAGGCAGACTCTTTACTGTCTGAGCCATCAGGGAAGCCCAGAGTCAATCATATAGAGTACATAAAATCTTCCCTTATTGTTAATTTTTGAGCATCATGATTGGTTGTATGGGTGTTTCCTAATTTGTTTAATCCTTATTGATAGATATTTAGATTATTTCTAAACTTTTGTTGTTACAATGATGCTACAGTGAACACCATTTATATATGTCTATTCACACATAAGAAAGTATACCTCCAGGTTGGATTACTAGAAGTAGAATTACTGGGTTGAAGGGTGTAGCATTTGTAATCTTGATGGATGTGGTCACATTGCTTTCCTAACAGGTTATGCTTGTTTATACCTGGCTATAATAGTTCTCTAGCAATGTGTGTGCGGGGAAGGCAATGGCACCCCACCCCAGTACTCTTGCCTGGAAAATCCAATGGACGGAGTAGCCTGGTGGGCTGCAGTCCATGGGCTCGCTAACAGTCGGACAGACTAAGCGGCTTCACTTTCACTTTTCTCTTTCATGCATTGGAGAAGGAAATGGCAACCCACTCCAGTATTCTTGCCTGGAGAGTCCCAGGGATGGGGGAGCCTGGTGGGCTGCCGTCTATGGGGTCACACAGAGTCAGACACGACTGAAGTGACTTAGCAGCAGCAGCAGCAGCAATGTATATGATGGCCTGTTTCTCCAGTCAGACTCACCAACATGGTGACCTTGGAGAATTTTGCCAAGAAGATTATCTCAGTGTAGTTTTATTTTTTTTGTTGTTGTTGTTGTTTTATTTTTACTTTATTTTACTTTACAATACTGTATTGGTTTTGCCATACATTGACATGAATCTGCCACGGGTGTATACAAGCTCCCAATCCTGAACCCCCCTCCCACCTCCCACTCCATATCATCTCTCTAGATCATCCCCACGCACCAGCCCCAAGCATCCTGTATCCTGTATCGAACATAGATTGGAGTAGTTTTAGTTGTATTGCTTTATATAGGTGAGGTTGAGTTTCTTTTCACATATCTAAAGGCATTTGTTTTTCTTTTTCTGTGAACTATCTACGCTGATCTTTTCCCCATTTGTTTCTTGTTGGGTTTTTCGTTTTTCATGTGAATTTGTAAGAGTTCGTTATGTGTACATTTGTCTGGTGGGGGCAAAAAACACTAAAATTCATATCTCAATTGTAAATTATTCTTAANGGTTGAGTTTCTTTTCACATATCTAAAGGCATTTGTTTTTCGTTTTCTGTGAACTATCTACGCTGATCTTTTCCCCATTTGTTTCTTGTTGGGTTTTTAGTTTTTCATGTGAATTTGTAAGAGCTCTTTATGTGTACATTTGTCTGGTGGGGGCAAAAAACACTAAAATTCATATCTCAATTGTAAATTATTCTTAAACTTTGCTTCTGATGAATTTTAGTGTAAAAACTATTTACTTTTATACATTTAAGTGTATCAGTCTTTTGCTCTAAGGTTCTTGGGCTTAATGTTCCATTTCAAATTATCTTTCTCACTAAACTTATTCTGTGAGTTAAGTACTTTTACATCCGGTTTCCCCTGGCATAGAATGTATAGATTAAATATTTTCCCCCAAGATGACTACCAGATTGTTTCTATAACATTTATAAAATGATCTATCTCTTCTTGACTAATTTGAAGTCCCACTATTATTGCATACCAAATTCAAGTAAATACTTGAGAAATATATATTTATCTCTGGACTTACTATTTTATTCAGTTGATATGTTGTAGAGTATTATTTTCCTTTTGTTCTTTTTTTCAAAACTTCTCTGCTATTCTTAATTTTCTTTTCCTTTATGAACTTTTGAATCAGGTTGTTCAGTTAAAAAAATAATCTTGTTGATGTTTTAATGAGCTTTTAATCCCTTTTCCCTAGTGGCTCAGAGGTTAAAAGCGTCTGCCTCCAATGCGGGAGACCCGTGTTCGATCCCTGAGTTGGGAAGATCCCTGGAGAAGGAAATGGCAATCCACTCCAGTATTCTTGCCTGGAGAATCCCATGGACGGAGAAGCCTAGTAGGTTACAGTCCATGGGGTCACAAAGAGTCGGACACGACTGAGCGACTTCACCTCACCTCACCTCATTGTATAATTCAAGCAGATTGTTGTATTTTCTAACATTGAAGGAGAACTCATCTGTTTTTGTGTCTGCTGACCTCTCATGGTGGATTTTTTTTTCCTCAGTTGGTTTGTAATTTTTGGTTGTGAACTAATCTTTGGTGAAAGTGAAAAGTGAAGTCGCTCAGTCATGTCTGACTCTTTGCGACCCCATGGATGGTAGCCTACCATGCTCCTCCGTCCATGGGATTTTCCAGGCAAGAGTACTGGAGTGGGTTGTCATTTCCTTCTCCAGAGGATCTTCCTGACCCAGGAATCAAACCCAGGTCTCCCATACTGTAAGCAGATGCTTTACCGTCTAAGCCACTAGGGAAGTTCAACTTTGGTGAAAGTGCTTTTATTTTTCCATCTGAGAGACTTCAGTGCACTTTGGTTTGTAAAAACGTTCCTATAAAGCAGTTTTGCATTTTTCTGTTGGGTGTTTTCAAACCAAGTATAGGGTTTCTATACCAAGTTGCATAAATTTATATGTCAGCCATGCTTGAGGTACTGGTTAAGAGGTTCCATTTCTCATGGAAGAATCTCTCTTCCCTTCAACCTCTGCCCCTTCTCAAACCTCAGACAGAGTCAGGCTTCCTTATTGGTAGAGATTTTCTGGCTCCCTGTGCCGATGGGCCAGACTTTCATTGGCATCTCGGCTCTAGTACCTCTCTCCTTGGTGCTGGCATCAAGCACCGCCACCCCCACCCCCAACTTTCTGGGTATTGAAACTGCAGCACTAGGGTCTGTTTCTGACCTCAGCTGCATATTTTAAATTGAGCGTTGTCTTATTCTCATTTCTATGTGTTATGGCAGGAGAAAGTTCTACCTTTGCATCAACCAGCACGTGAAAAATCTTTGGGAACTCCCTTTTCCCCTCCCCTGGGTCTTATTTTAGTTTGTCAAACACCACTTAGTTATGGGATTAGACTTCTCTATAAGGGATGGGCTGAGGCAGGAAGGAGAGGAGTGAGTAGGAGCTCTTAGATTATAACCTCTTGGGGAGCTTTTTAAAATATGCATGGTCCATATCCTCACCTCCTTCTGTAGCCATGGTGTATCAGAATGGTGGTGGATGGGAGGGTGATGGGCATTTTGGAAAAAGACCCCAGGATGCTTCTGTTCTGCTGCCCCTGCTTCTCCTCGACTCACCCTCCACTCCTACGGATAGTCACTATTCTAGTCTCAGATCAGATAAACAAGGCAGGAGTCACAGTGACTCACGGAGCTGGCCACCCGGGGTTTTCAGCACAGTCTCCCATGCCTGGAAGAGGTATGAGGGACTGCAGTACTTTCAACTGCCTCTCTGTTGCCTGGGCCAAGTGTCCTAAAGCTAGGAAAATAATAGAGTGCTAAAATTGACAACTTTCTCTTAATGTATCCAAAGCTTCTGAAATACCACCCATCTCTTTTTATAGATTGAGACATTTAGCACCCAAGAGCTGTATAGATTTCAGCTTAGAAAAGTTGAGACGCATCATGGATTGTGGCAATCGTTTCACTGTGAATTTTCTTTGCTGCAGGTTGAAATTGGATCTTCTGGTTCATGTTTAAAAATAGGGAAGTTAGCTGTTAAGAACAGAGTCTCAGAGATACGCCTCTGACATTTACTTAGAGTACAACCAAATGATGCCAAAGCCAAGGGCCCCCAAAGACAGATTAGGCAGCCCCACTTCCTCACTTTACAGAAAAGAACAGGCTTCAGGATAGTAAACGACTTCAGGTAGTTGCAAAGCAAGGTGGTACTAAATCCATTACACCTGTCCTGTAACCCAGGACACTTTTCTAGTAAACCGTGTCCACTCAGAATGCATTTCAGTACTGACTAATCCATCCATCAAAGGGGACAGGTCACTTTGTTTTGTATGCTATGATGGAAAGACCATGATAAATGTTAGAGTTGGTAAAGGAGATATCTTCTTCAGGTATTCATTATCAACTAGGTCCTCACCTCCTAGGCGATGAGACAAAAAATGCATGATTAAAATTTTAACCCAAGACTTTGGTGAAAGAATTTAAAGTAACACTGTGTTAACAGCTGACATTCTGTAAACACTGGCCTTACTCCAGGCACCATGCTAAGTACTTACCTCCTGTTCACTTGATTATCCACCCAACAAGGACTGTGCTGTTATTATTTTCTCTTTACAGATGGGGAAACTGCAGGGCAATGAAGTTAAATAACTTGACCAAAATGGCACAGCTCATGAGTGACAAGTAGGATATGAACCCCAGGGACCATGTTTTTAGCTACAGTACACTATGTCTTCTCAGGACATCAAACCAGCCAATCCTAAAGGAAATCCTGAATATTTTTTGGAAGGACTGATGCTGAAGCTCCAATACTTTGGCCACCTGATGCAGAGTCAACTCATTGGGAAAGACCTTGATGCTGGGAAAGATTGAGGGCAAGAGGAAAAGGGGGCAGCAGAGGATGAGATGGTTGGATGGCACCACTGACTTGGTGGACATGGAGTTTGAGCAAACTCCAGGAGACAGTGAAAGACAGGGAAGCCTGGCATGCTGCAGTCCATGGGGTTACAAAGAGTTGGACACGCCTTAGCGACTTAAAAACAAATGAAGTTAAAAGTTCTGCGACCAAAGAATTAATAGTACGTGTAATATATATGCAGGCTTTTCTGTGAATGGCACTTCTAGAAAATATCCTCTAGATGTTATTTATTATTCATTTATTTTTATTTTATTTATTTTTTGTTGTTATTATCAGTTTATTTTATTTTATTTTATTTTTACTTTACAGTACTGTATTGGTTTTGGCATACATTGACATGAATCTGTCATGGGTGTACATGAACTCCCAAACATGAACCCCCTCCCCCCACCTCCCACCCCACATCATCCCTCCGGATCATCCCCATACACCAGCCCCAAACATCCTGCATTCTGCATCAAACAAAGACTGGCGATTTGTTTCTTACATGATAGTATACATATTTCAATGCTATTCTCCCAAATCATCCCACCCTCTCCCTCTCCCTCTCCCTCAGAGTCCAAAAGTCCGCTCTACACATCTGTGTCTCTTTTGCTCTCTTG